>JAIZAY010000677.1:0-33997 GCA_029531755.1 Holothuria leucospilota | reverse complement strand
GGGGAAAGGGGGAGTGGGGGGGGAAAGGGAAGAGGGGGGAAAGGGAGAGGGGGGGTGGAGGGATAGGGGGAAAAGGAGGGAGGGGGAGAGGGGAGGGAAGGGGGATGGGAGGGGAGGAAAGAGAGGGAGGGGAGGGGGGGGAAGGGGGGGGGAAAGGGGGAGGGGGGGGGGGGAGGAGGGGGGGGGGGGGGGGGAGGGGGAGGGAAGGGGGGGAGGGAGGGAGGAGGAGGGGGGGAGGGGGGAAAGGGGAAGAGGAGGGGGGGGGGGGAGGGGGAGGGAAGAGGAAGGAGAAAGGGGGAGGGAGAGAGGGGGGGGTGGGAGGGGAGGGAGGGGGAAGGGGAGGGGGGGGGAGGGGGGGAGGGGGGGGAAAAGGAAAAAGGGGAGGGGGAGAGAGGGTGGGGGGGAGGGGAGGGGGGGGGAGAGGGAGGGGGAGGGAGAAGAGGGGGGGAGAGAGGGAGGGAGAGAAGGGAGGGGGGGAGAAGGGGGGGGAGGGAGAGGGGAAAGGGGGGGAGGGGGGGGGGAAGGAGGGAGGGGGGAAGGGAAAGGGAGAGGAGGAGGGGGGGAGGGGAGAGGAGGAGGAGGGGGGGGGGGGGGAGAGGGGGGGAAAGGAGGAGGAGGGGGGGGAGAAGAAGAGGGGGGAGAGGGGGGGGATAAAAGGAGGAGGGAGGGGGGGGGGGAGAGAGAGGAAAGAGAGGGAGAGAAGGGGGGGGGGAGAGAGGGAGGGGGAAGGGGAGGAGGAAGGGGGGAAGGGGGGGGGAAAAGAGGGGAGGAGGGGGGAGGGGGAAAGTAGGGGGGAGGGGGGGGAGGGAGGGTGGGGAGAAGGGGGGGGGAAAAGGGGGGGGTGGGGGGGGAGGGATGGGGAGGAAGGGGGGGGGGGGGAAAGGTGAGGATGAGGAAGGAGGGAGGAGGAGAGGGAGAAGAAAGGGGAAGGGGGGGAAAAGGGGGGAAAGGGGGGGGGGGAAGAGGGGAGTGGGGGAGGGGGGAAGAAAAAGGGGAAGGGGGGAGGAGAGGGGGGGGAGGGGGGAGGAGAGGAGGGGGGAGGAGGAGGGAGGGTAGGAAAGGAGGAGGATTAGAGGAAGAAGGGGGGGGGGGGGGAGAAAAAGGGGGGGAGGGGGGGAAAAAGGGGGATAGTAGGGGAGGGGGGGGGGGGAAAAGGGGGGGAAAAAAAGGAGGGGGAGGGGGGGGTAAGGGGAGGGGAGGGGGGGGGGAGGAGAGGGGAGGGGGAGGAGGGGAGGGGGGGGAGAGAGGGGGGAGTAATGAGGGAGGGGGGAGGGGGGAGGAGAGAGGGGAAGGGGAAAGGAGGGAAAAGGGAAGGGAGGAAAGAGAGGGGTGGGGTGGGGGGGAGGGAGAAGGGGAAAAGGGGAGGGAGGGGGGGAGGGGGAGGAGAAGAGGGGGGGAAAAAAAGGAGGGAAAAGGGAAGGGGGGGGAGGGGAGGAGGAGGGGGAGAGGAGGGGAAAGGGGGAGGAAAGGGGTAGAAGGAGAAGGGGAGGGGAAAGGGAGGGGTGGGGGGAGGAGGGAGGGGGGGGAGGGGGGAAGGGGGGGGGGGTTTGGTGGGGGGGGTGGGGAGGAGGGAGGAGAAGGGGGGGGGGGGGAGAGGGAAGGGGGAGGGGAAGGGGAGGGGGGGGGGAGGGGGGAGAGAGGGATAGAGAGAGGGTAGAGAAGAGAGAGAGGAGGACGAGGGGAGGGAGGGGGGGGGGGAGGGAGGTTAGAGAGGAGGAGAAGGGTAGGAGAGGGGGGTAGGAAGGAGAAAGGGGAGGGGAGGGGGGTAGGGGATAGGAGAGGTGATGGAAGGTAGGAGGTAGTTAGATGAGCTATTTAGAAGAGAGGAATTCGCTAGATAGATATTAGGGGGAGTAGTATTATATTCTATTTCTTTATATATTAGTTAAGCGATATTATGATGGATTATATGTTTAAGAATAACTTTTTTTAAGATTTATTATTTATATTTACGCTATTATTATATCTATCATACTAGGTAGATTTAGACTGCATACTCTTGAGCATTATTATTCTTCATATCTTATTGAGTTAATATATATTTATACTAGATATAGTGATTCTCTCATTTAGATTTTTTTTATTCTTCTTATTCTTCTTTTTATTTTATCTCGTCTCGTATTTTCATTATCTTTTCTTTCGATTTATATTCTTTCTTATTTATTATCTCTATTTCATTTTCTTCTTCTTTCCTTCTTCTCTTGTTTTTCTTCTCTCTATTCTTCCTTGACTTCTTCCTCTTTTTTTATTTTTTCATTATTCTTTCATTTTCTTTTTCTATTTTATTTTATTATTTACTTTTCTTTTTTATCTTATTTTTGCTCTATCTATTTACTCCTCTTTCTTCAGGTCATCTTCTTTTTAATTCTTCCTTTCTTGTTATTTTTTTATCAATTCTTCTACTTTCTATTCATTTTATTGTACCTTGTCATTCTTTCTTTTTATATTCTTGTTATGTTCATATCTATGTATCCTTATTTACTTATTGTTTAGTTCTTTCCTCTTCATTTTACTAGTATTTTCCTTTTTATTTCTTCTCATTATTTTCTCTATGTGGATGCCTTTTTATTTTTACTGTCTATTTTCTATTTCATTTATTGTTTTTCTTCTCTCTTTTTTTCCCTTCGCTTTTCTCTCTTTCATTATTTTTATTTATTTTATTATCGTCTTTTTTCTTCTATTTTATTTATCATTCTCTCCTTCTTTTTTTGCCTTTTTTCTGCCTACTTTTTATTTCTTATATTACTTCGTTTTTTCTCTTTGATTGTTTTCTTTACCCACTTATATTTAGATTTCTTTCTTATTGTTCCTTTATATTAATTGTTACTCTTTTTGTTTAGTTTATACTTTTTGATTTCCCTTAATATCTATTCTTCTTTATATTTCTTTCTTTCTATATTTGCCTCTGAAAACCTTATATCTTTCTTTTCCTGTTGTTTCTTTCATCTTACTTTCCTTTCTTTCTCCTTTCTTTATTCTTTTTTTTTCATTTCGTACTATCCTTTTCTCCTCTATATGTTACTATATATTTTTTACTTCTTTTGTTCTCTTCTATTTCATTGTATTTCATCTATTCCATTTTTTCTTTTATTATTTATTTATTCTTTTATTTCTCTTTTTATTCTTTTAGATTTGCTTGTTAATGTATCTTGTTATGTATGTTATTCTTTATATTTTGTTATATATTATTTTTACATATCTTCATTTTTCAATGTCTTAATTATTTTTTATTTATCTTATTCTGTTATCACCCTATTTCTTTTTTTATTTCTTTTATATCTTTTTCGTTCTACCTTTTTTTATTATTCGATCTTCCCCTTTTCTTACTTTATTTTATTATGTATTTTCTAGTATCTGTTTCTCTCTTTTTATTTTCCGTTTTCTTCTCTTCTCATTTACTTTCTGCCTACTTTCTTTTTCTTATCTTTATATTTTTTTTTTACCGACTTTTTTCTTTTTTTTTTTTTTTGTTGATATTTTTTATTTTCTTTATCCCTTCTTTTCTCACTATTTTTATCATTTCTTTCTTTTTCTTATTTCATCTTTCTTGTCATCTTTTTATTTAGTTTTACTTTTTCTTCTTTCTGTGCTTTACTCTTATTTTTTCTATTTTTCTTCTCTTTTTTTTAAATGGTTTTTTGATTAGCTAGTGATGATTATGCTGTATTCTTGTTTTAGGTTTTTACTTTTTTTTCAGTGTCAATTCAGTTTTTTTTAGAGATTTTTTCTTTTGTTAGTATCTTTTTTTTTCTTTTTCAGTTCATCATATATGATGTAATTTGGGGATTTTTTCTCTTCTTCCTCTTGTTTTTTTGAGTTATTATATAAGTTTAGTTATTTTACATATATTCGATATTTTTGTTTTCTTTTTCTTTATATTTTTCCTTATCTAGTTTCTTTATTTTTATCTTATTTCTTTTTTTATATTTTATTTATTGTTTTATTATATTTATTTTCTTTTTCTTCACTATTATCTATTCTTTATTCTTTTCTCATTCTCATTTATCTTTTCTTTCTTCCTCCTCTTTCCCTCTTTTCTTCTTTCTCTTTTTTTTCTTCTTCTTCTTTCTCTTCTTTTCTTTTCTCTTTCTCTTCTTTTTTTTCTTTCTTCTTCTTTTCTTCTTTTTCCTTTCTCTTCTTTTTCTTTTTTTCTCTTTTTTCTCTTCTCTCTTTCTTCTTCTTTTTTCTCTCTTTTTTCCTCTTTTCTTTCTTTTTTCTTTTCTTCTTTCTTTTTTCTCTTTCTTTCCTCTCTTTCTTTTCTTCTTCTCTCTTTTTTCTTTTTCTCTTTCTTCTTTTTTATCTCTTCTTTCTTTCTTCCTTCTTTTTTCTTCTCTCTCTTTTTTCTTTTTTTTTTTTCTTTTCTCTCTCTTCTCTCTTTTCTTCTCTCTTTTCTCTCTCTTCTTCTCTCTTCTTTTTTTCTTTTTCTCTTTTTTTTCCTTTTTCTCTTCTTTTTCTTTCTCTTTTTTTCTCTTTTTCTTTCTTCTCTTCTCTTTCTTTTTCTCTCTCTTCTTCTTTCTCTCTTTTCCCTCTTTCTCTCTCTCTTTTTTCTTTCTCTCTCTCTCTTTCTTCTTTTTTCTTCTCTTTCTTCTCTCTCTCTTTCTCTTTCTTTTTCTTTTCTTTTTCTTCTTCTCTTTTTCTCCTTCTTCTTCTTTCTTTTTCTTCTTCTTCCTCTTTTTTTTTCTCTCTCTTTCTTCTTTTCTTCTCTCTTCTCTCTTCTTCTTCTTCTTTTTTCTTTTTTTCTTCTCTTTTTCTCTTTTCTCTTCTCTTTCTTCTCTTCTTTTCTCTTTCTTCTTTCTTTCTTTTTTCTTCTTCTTCTCCTCTCTTCTTCTTTCTCTTTCTTTCTTTTCCTTCTTCTTTCTTCCTTCTTTCTCTTTCTTTTCTTCTCTTCTTCTCTTCTTCCTCTCTCTTTCTTCTCTTTTTTCTCTTTTCCTTCTTTTTTTTTTTCTCTCTTCTTTCTCTTCTTTTCTCTTTCTTCTTCTTTCTTCCTTCTTCTCTTTTTTTCTCTTTTTCTTCTTTCCTCTTTCTCTTTTTTTCTTTCTTTTCCTCTTCTCTCTTCTTCTTTTTTTTTTCCTCTTTTCTTCTTCTTTCTTTCTTTCTTTTCTTTCCTTCTTCTTCTTCTTCTCTTTCCTTCTCTCTCCTTTTCTTCTCCTTTTCTTCTTTTCTTCTCTTCTTCTCTCTCTTTTCTCTCTTTTTCTCTCTTTCTTTTCTTTTCCCTTTCTTTCTCTTTTCTTTTTTTTTCTTCTTTTTTTCTTCTTCTCTCTCTCTCTCTTTCTTTTTCTTTTCTCTCTCTTCTCTTTCTTTTTTCTCTTTTCTTCTCTTTCTCTCTTCTTTTCTCTCTCCTCTCTCTTTCTTTCTCTTCTTCTTTTCTCTCTCTTTTTCTCTTTTCTTTCTTTTTCTTTCTCTCTCTCTTTCTTCTTCCTTTTTCCTCTTCTTTTCTCTTCTTTCTCTCTTTTCTTTTCTTTTTTCTCTTCTCTTTTTCTCCTTTTTTTTTTCTCTCTTCTTTTCTTTCTCTTCTTCTTCTCTTTCTTTCTTTCTCCTCTTCTCCTCTCTCTTCTCTCTCTTCTCCTTCTTTCTCTCTTTTCTCTCTTCTCTTCCTCTTTCTTCTTTCTCTTTCTTCTTCTCTTCTCTTCTTCTCTTCTTCTTTTCTCTTCTTCTTTTCTTTCTTTTTCTTTCTTCTCTTCCTTCTTCCTTTCTCTCTCTCTTCTTTTCTTTTTCTTTCTCTCTTCTTTTCTTTTCTTTCTCTTTTCTTCTCTTTTCTTCTTTCTTCCTTCTTTTTCTCTTCTTTTCTTCTTCTTTCTCTCTCCTTCTTTTCTTCTCTTCTCCTTCTTTCTCTTTCTCTTCTTCCTTCTTTCTCTCTTCTTTCTTTCTTCTCTCTTTTCTCTTCTCTTTCTCTCTCTCTTTTCTTCTTTTCTTCTCTTTTCTTCTTTTTCTTCTTCTTCTTCTCCTCTCTTTTCTCTTCTTTCTTCTCTTTTCCTCTCTTTCTTCTTCTTCTCTTCTTTCTCTCCTTTTTTCTTCTCTCTTCTTCTTTTCTTTTCCTTTTCTCTTTTCTCCTTCTTCTTTCTTTTCTTTCTTCTTTTTTTTCTTTTTTCTTTTTCTCTTCTCTTTTTCTTCTTCTTCTCTTTCTTTTTTCTTCTTTTTTCTTCTCTTTCTTCTCCTTTCTCTTCTTCTTTTTCTTCTCTCTTCTTTCTTTTTCTCTCTCTTTTCTCTTTCTTTCTCTTCTCTCTCTCTCCTTCTTTCTCTTCTTTCTTCTTCTTCCTTTTCTCCTCTTTCTCTCTCTTTCTTCTTTCTTCTTTTCTCTTCTTTCCTTCTTTCTTTTTCTTTTCTTCTTCTTCTCTTCTTCTTCTTTCTTCTTTCTCTTTCTCCTTCTCTCTCTTCTCTTTCTTTCTTTCTCTTCTTTTCTTTCTCTTTTTTCTTCTCTTTCTTTCTCTTTCTCTTCTTCTCTCTTTTTTTTTCTCTTCCTCCTTCTCTTCTCCTTCTTCTCCCTCTCTTTCTTCTTTCTTCTCTCTCTTTCTTCCTTTTTTTTCTTTCTCTTCCTTTTTCTCTTCTTTTCTTTTCTCTCTTTCTCTTCTTTTCCCCTCTCTTTCTCTCTCTTCTTTTTCCTCCTTCTCTTTTCTTCTCTTTCTTCTCTTCTCTTTTTCTTCTCTTCTTCTTTCTTTTCTCTCTCTCTCTTTCCTTCTTTCTCTTCTCTCTTCTTCTTCTTCTTTTTTTCTTCTTCCTCTTCCTCTTCTTCTTTTTTTCTCTTCTTCTTTCTTCTTTTCTTTCTTTTCTCTTCCTTTCTCTCCTTTTCTTCTTCTCTCTTCCTCTCTCTCTCTCTTTTCTCTTTTCTTCTTCTTCTCTTTCTTTTTCTCTCCTCCTTTCTTCTCTTTCTTCTCTTTCCTTTTTCTCTTTTCCTTTCTTTTTCTCTCTTTTTTCTTCTTCTTCTTTTCTTTTTCTTCTTTCTCTCTCTTTCTTCTCTCTTTTTTTTCTCTCTCTCTTTCTTCTTTCTCTTCTCTCTTCCTTTTTTTCTTTTCTCTTCTCTTTTTCTTTCTCTTTTTCTTCTTTTTTCTTTCTCTTCTTTTTCTCTTTTTCTCTCCTCTTCTCTTCTCTTCTCCTCTTCTTCTTTTCTCTCTTCTTCTCTCTTTCTCTTTCTCTCTTCTTTTCTTTCTTTCTTTTTTCTTTCTTTCTCTTCTCTTCTTCTCCTCTCTCTTCTTTCTTTTTCTCCTTTCTTTCTTTTCTTTCTTCCTTTTTCTCCTCTTCTTTTTTCTTTCCTTTTCTCTTCTTTTCTTCTCTTCCTCTTTCTTTCTCTCTCTTTTCTTCTCTTTTCTTTCTCTTTTCTTTCTTCTTTCTTCTTCTTCTTTCTCTTCTTTCTTCTCTTCTCTCTTCTCTCTTTCTTCTTTCTTTTTTCTTTTTCTCTCTTCTCTTTCTCTCTTTTCTCTCTTTTTCTTTTTTTCTCTCTCTCTCTTTCCTCTTCCTTCTTCTTCTCCTCTCTTTTTTCCTCTTCTTTTTCTTTTCTTCTTCTTCTTTTCTTCTCTTTCTCTCTCTTTCTTTCTCTTCTTCTTCTCTCTTTTTCTTTTTCTCTCTTCTTCTCTTCTTTTCCTCTCTCTCTTTCTTTTTTCCTTTCTCTCCTTTTCCTTTCTTCTTTTTTTCCTTCTCTCTCTCTCTTCTTTCTTCTCTTCTCTTCTTTTCTTTTCTCTCCCTTCTTCTTTTTTCTTCTTCTTTCCTCTTCTTCTTTCTCTCTTTTTCTCTCTTCTCTCTCTTTCTTTCCTTTCCTTCTTCTTCTCTCTCTTCTCCTCTTCTTCTTCCTTCTTTTCCTTTCTCCTTCTCTCTTCTTTTCTTCTTCTTCTCTCTTCTCTTTCTCTCTTCTCTTTTTCTCTCTTCTCTTCTTCCTTTTTTCTTCTTTTTCTCTCTTCTCTCTCTTCTCTCTTCTTCTCTTCTTTTCTCTCTTTCTCTCTTTCTTTCTCTCTTTTTTCTCTTTTTCTTCTTTTCTCTCTTCTTTTCCTCTTTCCTTCTTTCTCCTCTCTTCTTCTTTTTTCTCTTTTTTTCTTCTTTCTCTCTCCTCTTCTTTTTTTCTTTCTCTTCTTCTTTCTTTCTCTCTTTCTCCTTCTTTCTCTCTTCTCTTTTTTTTCTCTTCTCTTTTCTTTCCTTCCTCTTCCTCTCTCCTCTTCTTTTCTTTTCTCCTTCCTTCTCTTCTTTTCTTTCTCTCTTTTTTTTTTCTCTTCTCTCTCTTTTTCTCTTTCCTTTTCTCTCCTTTCCTTCTTTCTCTTCTTCTCTTCTTTCTCTTTCTCTCTCTCCTCTTTCTCTCTTCTCTTTCTCCTTTTCTCTTTCCTTCTTTCTCCTTTCTTTTTTCTTTCTCCTTTTTTTTCTTCCTTCTCTTCTTCTTTCTCTTCTTTCTTCTCTTTTCCCCTTCTTCTTTTCTTTTCTCTCTTTCTTTTCTTTTTCTTCTTTCCCTCTCTCTCTTCCTTCTCTTCTCTCTCTTTCTCTCTTTTTTCTCTTCTCTTTTCTTCTTCTCTTCTTCCTTTCTTTTCTCTTTCTCTTTTCTTCTTCTCTTTTCCTTTCTTCTTTCTTTTCTTTTTCTTTTCTTCTCTTTTTTTTCTTCCTCTCCTTTTCTTCTTCTCTCTCTCCTCTTCTTTCTTTTTTCTCTTCTTCCCTTTCTTTCTCTCTTCTTTTCTCTCTCTCTTCTCTTTCTTCTTCTTCTTCTCTTTCTTCTTCTTTTTTTTCCTTCTCTTTCTTCCTTTTCTTTCTTTTTCTTCTCTCTTCTTTTCTTCTCTTTTTTCTTTTCTCTCTTCCTCTTCTCTTTCTTCTTCTTTTCTTCTCTTTCTCTCTTCTCTCTCTCTCTCTTCTCCTCTTCTCTTCTCTTCCTCTTCTTTTTCTCTCTCTTTCTTCTTCTTTTTTTTTTTCTCTTTTCTTTTTTCTTTTTCTTCTCTTTCTTTCTCCTCTTCTTTCTCTTTTTTCTTTCTTCTCTTCCTCTTCTCTCTTCTTTCTCTTCTTCCTCTCTTCTCCTTCTTTCTCTCTCTCCTTCTTCTCTCTTTTCTCTCCTTCTTCTCTCTCTTTTTCTCTTTCTTTTCTTCTCTCTTTTCTCTTCTCTTCCTTCTTTTCTTTCTCTCTCTTTCTTCTCTTTTTCCTTCTTTCTTTTCCTTTTCTTCTCTCTTTTCTTTTTTCTCTCTTCTTTTCTCTCTCTCTTCTCTTTTTCTCTTCTTCCTCTCTCTCTCTTCTTTCCTTTCTCTTTCTTTCTTTTTCTCCTCTCTTTTTCTCTTCTTTCTCTTTTCCTCTCCTTTTCCTCTCTCTTCTCTTCTTTCTTTCTTTTTTCTCTTTTTTCTCTTTTTTCTTTCTTCTTTCTTTTCTCTTCTTCTCTTCTTTCTCCCTTCTTTCTTTTCCTTCTTTCTCTTCTTCTTTTTCTCTCTTTCTCTCTTCTTTTTTCTCTTCTTCTCTTCTCTCTCTTCTTCTCTTCTCTTTCTTTTCCTTCCTCTCTTCTTCTTCTCTTTTCTTCTTTCTTTTTTCTCCTCTCTTCTCTTTTCTCTTCTCTTTCTCTTCTCCTTCTTCTCTCTTTCTCTTTTCTTCCTCTCTCTTTTCCTTTCTCTTTCTTCTCTTTCTTTTTCTTTTTTCTCTTTTTCTTCTTTTCTCTCCCTTTCTTCTCTTTTTCTCTCTTTTTTCTCTTTTCTTCTCTCTTTCTTTTTCTCTTTTTCTTTTTCCTCTTCCTTTCTCTTCTTTCTCTTCTCTTTTCTTCTCTCTCTTTCTTTTCTTTTCTCTCTTTTTCTTTCTCTCTTCTCTTTTTTTTTCTTCTCTTCTCTTTTCTTTTTCTCTCCTTTTTCTTTTCTTTTCTTTTCTCCTCTTTCCTTCTTTTTCTCTCCTTCTTCTCTCCTTTCTTTTTTCTCTTCTCTCTCTCCTTTCTCTTTTCTCTTCCTCTCTCCTTCTTCTCTTCCTTTCTCTCTCTTTCTTTTTTTTCTCTTTTCTTTTCTTTTTTTTCCTCTTCTTCTCTCTTTCTCTCTCTCTTCTTTTCCCTTCTCTCTTCTTTTCTTCTCCTTCTCTTTTCTCTCTCTCCTTCTTCCTCTCTTCTTCTTCTTTTTCTCTTCTTTTCTCCTTTTCTCTCTCTTCTTTCTCCTTCTTTTTCTTTCCTTTCTCTCTCTCTCCTTTTTCTCTCTTTTTCTCTTTCTTTTCTTTTTTTCTTTCCTCTCTTTCCTTTTCTTCTCTTTCTTTCTTTTCTCTCCTCCCTTTTTTTCTTTTCTTCTTCTCTTTTCTCTTTCTCTTCTCTTTTTCTCTTTTTCTTCTTCTTTCTTTCTTTCTCTTTTCTTTTTCTTCTTCTTTCTCTCTTTTTTCTTTCTTTTCTTCTCTTTCTTCTTCTCTCTCTCCTCTCTCTCTTTTTCTCTCTTTCTTCTTTCTTCTTCTCTCTTCCCTCTTCTCTTCTCTCTTTCTCTTTTCTCCTCTCTCTCTCTTTCTTCTCTTCTTTTCTCTTTTCTCCTCCTTTCTTTCTCTTTCTTCCTTTCTTCTTCCTCTTTTTCTTCTCTTCTCTTCCCTTCTTTCTCTCTCTTTTCTTCTTCTTTTTCCTCTTCTTTTTTTCTTTTTCTTCTCTCTTTTCCTTTTCTTCTTTCTCTTTCTTTCCTCTCTCTTCTCTCTCTTCTTTCTTTCTTTCTTTCCTCTTCTTTTTCTCTCTTCTTTTTTTTCTCCTTCTCTTCTTTTTCTTTTCTTCTTCTCTTCTCTTCCTTTCTTCTCTCTCTTCTTTTCTCTCTTTTTCTTTCCTTCTCTCTTCTTTTCTTTCTTCTTCTCTTTTTCTCTTCTTCTTCTCTTCTCTCTTCTTTTTCTCTTCTCTCTTCTTCTCTTCCTTTTTCTCTTTCTCTCTTCTCTTTTTCTTTTCTCTTTTTCTCTCTTCTTCTTTCTTTTTTCTCTCTTCTCTCTTCCTTCTCTCTCTCTCTCTTTTTCTTCTTTTCCTTCTTCTCTTTCTCTTCTCTTTCTCTCTCTCTCTTTCCTTTTTCTTCTTTCTCTCTTTCTCTTCTTTCTCTTTCTCTTTTTCTTTCTTTTCTCTTCTCTCTCTTCTTTTTCTTCCTCTTCTTTTCTCTTTCCTTTTCTTCTCTTCTTTCTTCTCTTCTTTTTCTCCTTCTTCTTCTCTCTTCTTCTTTTTTCTCTTCTTCTTTCTCTCTCTTTCTTCTCTTTTCTTCTTCTCTCTCTTTCTCTCTCTCTTCTTTTTTCTCTCTTTCTTTTCTTCTTTTTCTCTCTTCTTCTTCTCCTTCTCTTCTCTTCTCTCCTCTTTTCTCTCTTCTCCCTCTCTCTTCTTTCTTCTTTCTCTCTCTTTTCTCTTTTCTCTCTTTTCTTTCTTCTCTTTTTCTCTCTTCTTTCTCTCTTTTTTTTCTCTCTTTTTCTTCTTTTTTCTCTTCTTCTTTCTCTCTCTTCTTTTTCTTCTTTCTTCTTTCTTTCTCTCTCTTTCTCTTTCTTCTTCTTTTCTCTTTCTTTTCTTCTTCCTCTTTCTTTTCTCTTCTCTTTCTTTTCTCTTCTCTTCTTTCTTCTTTCTTCTTTTCTCTTCCTTTTCTTCTTTCTCTCTTCTCCTTCTTCTTTTCTCTCTCTTTTCTTCCTCTTCTTTTTCTCTCTTTTTTCTTCTTTCTTCTTCTCTCTCTTTCCTTCTTCTCTTTCTTCCTTTTTTCTTCCTTCTCTCTTTCCTTCTTCTCTCTTCTCTTTCTCTTCTTCTTCTTCTTCTTCTTCCTCTCTTTCTTCTCTTTTCTTTTCTTCTTCTCTTTCTCTCTTCTTCTCTCTTCTTCCTTCTTTCCTTTTCTTTTCTCTCCTCTCTCTTCTTTCTTTTTTCTTTCCTTTTTCTTTTCTTTTCCTCTTCTTTCTTTTTCTTTCTTCTTCTCTCTCTTCTTTCTTCTCCTCTTTCCTTTCTTCTTTTTCTTCTCTTCTTTCTCTCTTTTCTTTTCTTTTTCTCTCTTCTTCTTTTCTCTTCTCTCTTTCTTCTTCTCTTTCTTCTTTCTTCTCTTCTCTTTTCCTTCTTCTCCTTCTTTCTTTCTCTCTCTTCTTCCTTCTTTCTTCTCTTTTCTCTTTTTCTTTCTTTCTCTCCTCTCTTTCTTTCTTTTCTTCTTTCTCTCTTTCTCTTTCTTCTCTTCTCTTCTTTTTTTTCTCTTCTTTTCTTCCCTCTCTTCTTTTCTTTTCCCTTTTCTTTCTCTTCTCTTCTCTTTCTTCTCTTTTTTTCTCTTTTTTCTTCTTTCTTCTTCTCTTTTCTTTTCTTCTCTTTCCTTCTCTCTTTCTTTCTCTTCTCTCTCTTTCTCTCTCTCTTTCTCTTTCTTCTTCTCTCTTTCTCTCTTCTCTCTTCTTTCTCCTCTCTTTTTCTTCTTTCTTTCTTTTCTTCTCTTTTCTTTTCTTCTTTTTTCCTTTTCTTTTTCTTTTTCTTCTTCTTTCTCTCCTTCTTCTCTCTTTTCTTTCTTTCTTTTCTCTTCTCTTTTTTCTTCTCCTTTTCCTTTCTTTCTCCCCTCTTCTTTTTTTCTTTCTCCTCTCTTCTCTACTTCTTTTTTTTCTTCTTTTCATCTCCTCTTTTTCTTTCTTCTTTCTTTTCTTTCTTTCTTTTTCTCTTTTTACTTTCTTTCTCTTTCTCCTTCTTTTTCTTCTCTTCTCTTCTCTCTTTTCTTTTCTCTCGCTCTCTTCTTTCTCTTTCTCTTCTTTCATTCTTCTCCTCTTTTTCTTCTTCGTTTCTCCTTTCTTTTTTGTTTTTCTCTCTCTTCTTCCTCTTTTTCTTTCTCTTTCTTCCTCTTCTTCTCTTTTTTATCTTTTCTTTCTTCTTCTCTTCTTCTCTTTTCTTTCTCTCTTCTTCTTCTTTCTCTCTTTCTCTTTCTTCTCTCTCATTCTCTCTCTCTCTTCTCTTCTCTCTCTTTTTTCTCTTTTCTCTTCTGCTTCTCCTTTTTCTTTTTTTATTTCCTTCTCTTCTTTTCTTTCTTTTTTTCTTCTTCTTCTCTTTCTTTTTCTCTCTCTTCTCTCTTTCTTTTCTTTTTTTTTTTTTTCTCTCCTTGTTCTTCCTCTCCCCCCCCCCCCACCCCACCCCCCCCCCCCCCCCTGTTTTCTTTCTCTCTTTTTCTCTTTTTCTCTCTCTTTTCTTTTTTCTTCTCTTTCTTTCTTTTCTTTCTTCTCTGCCTCTTCTTTTTCTCCTCTTTTCTTCCTTCTCTTTTTCTCTTCTTTCTTCTTCTTTTCTCTTTTTCTTCTCTTTCTTTCTTTCTCTCTTTCTCTTTCTTTTTCTTTTCTCTTCTTTTTTCTTTTTATTTTCTCTTCTCCTTCTATTTTCTTTTCTTTCTTTCTCTCTCCCTCTTATTCTCTTTCTCTTCCTCTTTGCTCTCTATCTCTTCTCTTCTCTCTCTTCTTCCTTTTCTTTCTTCTCTTGTCTCTTCTTCTTTTTTTTTCTATCTCTTTCTTTTCTTCCTTTCTCTTTTCTTCTTCTCTTCACTTATTCCCTTTCTCTTTCTTCTTTTCTCTTCTTTTTCTTTCTTTCTTCCTTCTTTCTTTTCTTTCTCTTTTCTTTCCATCTCTCTTTTTTTCTTTTCTCTTTCTCTTTCTTCCTTTCTTCCTTCTTTTCTCTTCTCTCCTCTCTTTTTCTGTCTCTCTTCTTTCTTTCTCTCTTCTTTCTCTTTCCTCTTTTCTCTCTCCTCTTTTTTCCTCCTCCTCTTCTTTCTTCTTTTTTTTCTCTCTCTTCTTTCTTCTCTCTCTTTTTCTTTCTCTCTTTTCTTCTTCTTCTTCTCTTTCTCTTGCTTTTCTTCTCTTCTTCTCTCTCTTTTATTTTTTCTTCTCTTCTTCTCTTTTCTTCTCTTTTCTTCTCGTCTCTTTCTTCTTCTTTTTCTTCTTCTTTTCTTCTTTCTCTCTCTCATTTTTCTTTTCTTTTCTTCTCTTTCCATTTTTCTTTTCTCTCTTCTCCTCTTCTTTTTCTTTTCTCTTTTTTCTTTTCTCTCTCCCTTTCTTCTCTTTCTCCTCCTTCTTCTTACTTCTCTTTCTTCTTCTCTTCTTCCTCTTCTTTTCTTCCTTTTTCATCTTTCTCTTTTCTTCTTTTCTTCTTCTCTTTCTCCCTCTCTCTCTTTCTCTCTTCTCTTTTCTTTCTTCTTTTCTCTCTCTCTCTTTTTTCTTTCTTCTTTTTCCTCTTCTCACTTTCCTCCTCCTTTCTCATTTCTTTTTCTTTTCTCTTTCTCTCCTTTTCTCTCTCTTCTTCTCTCTCTTCTTCTTCTTTTCTTCTTCTCTCTCTTTTTGTTTTTCTCCTCCTTTTCCTCTCTCTTATTTCTCTCTTCCTTCTTTCTTCTCTACTTTTTTTTCCTCTTGCTTTCTTTTTCTTTTTTCTTTTCCTTCTCTCTTTTTCTCTTTTTCTTCTTTCTCTTTTCTCTTTCCTCTCTTTTCTCTCTCTTTCCTCTCTTTCTCTTCTCTTTCTTTCTTTCTCTTTTTCCCTTTCCTTTTCTTCTTCTTCTTCTTTCTTCTCTTCTCTCTTTCTTTCTCTTCTCTCTTTCTCTCTTCTTTCTCCTTCTTCTTTCTCTTCTTCTCCTTTCTTCATTTCTTTTTTTCTGTTCTCTGTCTTCTCTTTTTTTCTTCTCTTTTCCTCTTCTTCTCTTTTTCTTCTTTTTCTTCCTCTCTCTCTTTCTTTTCTCTCTCTTTTCCTTTTTCCTTTCTCTCTTTCTTCTCTTTTCTTCTTTTCTTCTTCTTCCTCTTTTCTTTTCCTCTCTTTCTCTTTTTCTCTTTTTTTCTCTCTCTCTCTCTCTTTCTTCCTCTCTTCTTTTTTTCTTTTTCTACTCTCCTTTTTTCTTCTTTCTCTTCTTCCTTCCTTTCTCTCTTTTTTTCTCTTCTATTTCTTCTCTCTCTTCTTCCCACGCCCCCCTTTCTTCTTTCTTTTCTCTTCTTTTCTCTTCTTCTCTTCTCTTATCTTTTTCTTCTCTTCTTTTTTTGTCTCTTTCTTTCTTTTTCTCTCTCTTCTCTCTTTCTTTTTTCTCCTCTCCTCCTTCTTCTTCTCTTCTTTTTCTCTCCCACCCCCCCTCTTCTTTCTCTCTCTCTTTCTCTTTTCTTTCCTCTTTTCTTCTTCTCTTCTTCTTCTCTTTCTTCTTCTATTTTCTTCTTTTCTTCTTTCTTTTTTTCTCTCTTCTTCATTTCTCTTATCTCTCTTTTTTTCTTCTGTGATTTTTTTTTTCTCTCGCTTCTTTTTTCTTCTCTTATTTTCTCTTCTTCTTTCTTCTTTTTTCTTCTTCTTTTTTTCTCCTCTTTCTCTTTTCTTCTTCTCTCTTTCTTCTCTCTTCCTCTTTCTCTCTCTTCTCCTCTCTTCTCTTCTTCACCTTCTCTCTGTCCTTTCTTTTCTTTTCTTCCTTTTTTTCTCTCTTCTCTCTTTTTTTTCTCTCTTTCTTCTTTCTTTCTCCTCTCTTTCTTCTTTCTCTCTTCCTCTCTCTTCTTTTCCTTTTTCTTCTCTCCTTTCTTTTCTTCTTCTTTCTTCTTATCTTCTTTTTTTTCTCTTTTTCTTATCTCCCTCTTCTTTCTTTCTCTCTCTTTCTTCTCTTTCTTCCTCTTTCTCTTCTCTCTCTTCTCTTCTTTCTCTTTCTCTCTCTCTCTTTCTCTCCTTATTCTTCTCTTCTCTTTTCTTTCTTTTTTCTCTTCTTCTCTTTTCTTTTTCTCTCTCCTTTTCTTCTCTCTCTCTTTCTCTCTTCTCTTCTCTCTTTCTCTCTTTTCTATTTCTTTTTTCTTTTCTCTCTTTCTGCCTTTCTTTTCTTCTTCTCTCTCTCTTCTTTCTCTTTCTTCCTTCTTTCTCTCTTTCTTTTCTTCTCTTTCTTCTCTTTTCTCTCACTTCTCTCTCTTCTTTTCTCTTTTTTTCTTCTTCTTCTCTCTCTTTCTCTCCTGTCTTTCTTCTCTTTCTTTTCTTTTTTTTCTCTTCTTCTCCCTTTTCCTTTTTCTTCTCTCTCTCTTTCTTCTTTCTCTCTTTTCTTTTCTTCTTCTTCTTTCTTTTTTTCTTTTCTCTTCATTCTTCTTCTCTTTCTTTTCATCTCCTCTCACTTCTCTTCCTCTTCTTCTTTTCTCTTTCTTCTCTCTTTTTCTCTCTTCTTCTTCTTCTCTCCTCTTCATCTTTTCTCTCTTCTTTTCGTCTCTCTCTCTCTTCTTCCCTCCTTTCTCTCTTCTCTCTCTCTCTCTTCTCTTACTTCTTCACTTTCTTCTTATATCTTTTATCTTCTCTTTCCTCTTTCTTTCTCTTCTCTTCTCTCTCTCTCTTTTCCTCTCCTCCTCTTCTTCTTTTCTCTCTTTCTCTCTTTTTCTTTCTTCTTATTCTTTTCTTCTCCTTCTTCTTTTTCTCCTTCTTCTCTCTCTTTTCTCTTTCTTTTCCTCTTCTTTTTTCTTTTACTTCTTCTTCTTTTTCTTTTCTTTCTCTTCTTTCTCTTCTTTCTCTTTTCTTCTTTTTCCTTTTTCCTTCTTCTCTTTTTTCTTTCATCTCTCTTTTTCTGTTCTCTTTCTTTCTTTTCTTTTTCTCTCTCTTTCTTTTCTCTTCACTCCTCTCTTTCTCTCTTCTCTCTCTTCCTTTTCTCTTCTTTTTTCCTTTTTTTCTCTTTCTTTTTCTTCTTCTTTTCTTTTTCTTTCTTTCTTCTCTTCTCCCTCTTCTTCTTTTCTCTTCTTTCTCTTTTTTTTTTCTTTTCTTCTCTTCTTTCTTTTCTTTCTTTCTTCTCTTTTTCTTCTTTTCTTTCTTCTTCTCTACCTCTTTTTCTCTCTCCTCTTTCCTTTCTCTTCTTCTCTTTCCTTCTCCTTTCTTCTCTCTTCATCCTTCTTCTTCTTCTCTTTTCTCCTCTCTCTTATTCTTCTTTCTTCTCTTTCTTCTCCTCTCTTCCTTCCTTCTTCTTCTTTCTTCTTCTTCTTTTCTTCTTCTTCTTTTCTCCTTTTTTCTTTCTTCTTCTTTCTCTCTTTTTTTTCTTTCTCTTTTTCTCTCCCCCTCTATCTTCTCTTCTTCTTCTCTTCTCCTCTCTTCTTTTCTCTTCTTCTCTTCTCTCTCTCTTTTCTTCTTCTCTTTCTCTTTCTTTTCATTTCTCTCTTTCTTCCTCCCTTTTTCTCTTATTCAATCTCTTTCTTCTCTCTCTTTTCTTTCTCATTCTTCTCTACTCTTCTTTTTTCTCTTTTCTCTTTACTTTCTCTTCTTTTTTTCTTCTTCTTTTCTCTCTTCTCTTCTTTCTCCTTTCTTACTTTCTTCCTTCTTTCTTCTTCCTTTCTTCTTTTTTCTCTCTCTTCCGATTCTCTCTTCTCTCTCTCTTTTTTTTCTCTTTCTTCTCTTTTCTCTCTTCTCTCTTTCTCTCTTTCTTCTTTCTTCTTCTTCTTTCTTCTTTCTTTTTCTTTCTTCTCTTTTTTTTTCCTTCTTCTCTCTTCCTTCTTCGTTTCTCTCTTTTCTCTCTCTTCTCTCTTGTCTTATCTTTTTTTCTCTTCTCTTCCCCCCCCCCCCCCCCCCCTTTTTTTCCCCCCCCCTCTCCTTTCTCTCTCTCTTTCTTTCTCTTTTTTCTCTCTCTCTTTTTCTTTCTTCTCTTTTCTCTTCTTTCTTCTTCTTTCTATCTTTTTTCTTTCTTCTTTTTTTTTTCCTTCTCTCTCTCTCTTTTTTTTCTTTTCTCCCTCTTCTTCTTCTCTCCTTTCTTTTCTTCTCTTCTTCTCTTCTTCTCTTTCTTCTTTCTTCTCACTTTCTTCTTTCCTTTCCTTCTCTTTCTTTTCTCTCTTCTCTTTCTTCTCTCTCTTTTCTCTTCTTCTTCTTCCTTCTTCTTTTTTCTTTCTTCTCTTTTCTTCTCTCCTTCTTCTTCTTTCTTCTCTCTTCTTCTTCTCTTTTTCTCTTCTTATTTCTTTTCTCTCTTCTTCTCTCTTTCTTTTCTTTCTTCTCTTCTTCTTCTCTTCTCTTCTCTTCTTTCTTCTTTCCTTCTTTTGTCCCTCTCCTTCCTCTTCTCTCTTTCTGCTTCTTCTTTCTTTTCTTTTTTCTCTTTTTTTTTTCTTTCTTCTCTTCTCTCTTCTTTTCTTTTCTTCTTTCTCCTCCTTTTTCTCTCTCTCTCTTTTCTCTTTTTTCTTCTCTTTTCTCTTTTCTTTCTTTTCTTTTCTCTTCTCTCTCTTTCTCTTCTTTTTCTCTTTCTCTCTTTTTTTCCTTCCTCTTCTTCCTTTTTCTCTCTTCTTTCTTCTTCTTCTTTCCTCTTCTTCTTTCTCTTCTCTCTTCTTCTCGTCTCTTCTATTCTCCTCCTTTTTCTCTTTTCTTCTCCTCTTATTCTCCTTTCTTTTTTTCCTTTCTTTTCTTTCTTTCATCTTTTCCTTCTCCTCTTCTCTTTCTCTTTTTCCTCTTTTTCTCCTCCTTTTTTCTCTCTTTTTTCCCCCCCCCACCCCCCCCCCCCCCCAATTTTTCCTTCTTCTCTCCTTTCTTCTTTTCTTCTCTTTCCTTTTTTCTTTCTTTTTTTCTTTTTTCTCTCTTCTTCTTTTTCTTCTTTTTTTTTCTTTCTCTCTTCTTTCTTCATTCTTCCTCTTTTTATCTTTCTCTTTCTCGTTTCTATTTCTCTCTTCTCTTTTTCTTTTCCTCTTTTTTCTTTTTTTTTTTTTCTCTTCCTTGTTCTTTCTTCTCTCTTTTCTCTCTTTTTTTTTCTTCTCTTTCTTCTTCGTTTCTTATTTTTTCTCCTTTCTTTTCTTCTTTCTTTCTTTTTCTTTTCTCTCTTCTCTCTTCTTCTCTTTCTCTCTCCTTCCTCCCTTTCTTTTTCTTTTTTTCTTTTCCTTCTCCTCTTTTCTTCTCTCTCTTTTTTCTTTCTATCTTTTCTTCTTCTCTTCTTCTCTCCTTCTTTCTTTCTCTTCTTCTTTTCATTCTCTTCCTCTTTTCTCTTTCTCTCTCTTTTCCTCTTTTCTTTTCTCTCTCTCTTCTTCTCCATCTCCTCTTATTTCTTTTCTTCTCTTACTTCTTCTTTCTTCTTTCATTCTTCCTCTTTCTCTCTTCTTTCCTCTCCTTTCTTCTTCTTCTCTCCTCTTTCTTTCTTCTCTCTCTTTCTCTTTTCTCTTCTTTTTTTATCTTTCTCTTCCTCTTTTTTTTCTCTTCTTTCTCAAGGTTCTTCTTCCTTTTCCTTTCTTTCTTTTCTTCTTTCTTTCTTCTTTTTCTTTTCTCTTCTTTCTTCCTTCTTTCTTCTTCTTCTTCTTTCTTTCTCTTTTTTCTTCTTCTTTTTTTCTTCTTCTCTTTCTTCTTCTTTCTCTTCTTCTTCTTCTTCTTCTTCTTCTTCTCTTTCTTTCCTTCTTCTTTTTCTCCCCTTCTTCTTTTTCTTCTTCTTTCTTCTTTCTTTCTTTCTTCTTTTCTTTTTCTCTTCTTCTTCTTCTTCTTCTCCTCTTTCTTCTTCTTCTTTCTTCTTTTTCTTCTCTTCTTCTTTCTTCTCTTCTTTTTCTTTTCTCTTTCTTCTTTTTTTTCTTCTTTCTTTTCCTTTCCTTTCTTTCTTCTTCTTTTTCTTTTCTTCTTTTTCTTTCTTTTCTTTCTTTTGGAGGGGATGGGGAACACGTGGACGGAATCTACAAAGTAGAGAATGGAAAAGATTAAGTGAGGTGGAGTGAAGAGGTGGAGGAGGGGAGGAGAGGAAGGGAGGAGGAGAGGGAGGGAGAGTAGAGAGGGAAAGATAGGAGGGTTTAGAAGGGGAGGGGGTGAGGTTATGAGGAGGGAGGAGGGAGAGGCAGGAGGAGTGGTAGAGGTAGAGAGAGGAGAGGAGGAGAGTGAGGGAGAGATAGGGAGGGGAAGAGGAAGGAGGGAGGGAGAGAGGGGAGGAGGAGAAGTAGGTAGGATGGAGATGAGGAGGAGGAGTAGGGGAAAGGGAGAGGTAGCAGGAGGAGAGAAGAGAGATAGGTAGGGGGAGAGATGAGGAAGGAGGAGGAGGAGAGGGGAGGAGAGGAAGGAGAGTGAGTTAGGAGAGGAGGGGCGAGTTAGAGGGGAGGAGGAGGAATGGTTAGGGGGAGGAGGGGGAGGGGAGGGAGGTAGGAGAGAGCAGGAGGGAGAGGGGAGGATGAATTATGGCGAGAGAGGAGGAGGAGAAGGGGAGGGAGTAGAGAAGGGTACGCGGGAGGGGGAGCAGAGAAAGGAGAGTAGGAGAGGGGGAGGATGGGAGGAGGAGATGGGAGGTAGGAGAGGAGCGTAAGTGGGGATGTATTAGAGGAGGTAGTTAATGTTAGTAGTAATGGAGGAGTGTGTGGCAAGAGAGGTAGAGAAGTGAGGGAGGAAAGGGGGTGGAGGTGAGGTGAGTGGATAGGTATATAGGTATAGGTAGAGTAGAGGGATAGATGAGTGAGGATGAGGAGAGAGGGGAGGTGTGGGATGAGTTTAGGGTGTAGGTTTAGGATTATGGAGGTATGGAGGGAGAGGATATAGGATGGGCAAGGTTGAGGAGGAGAGGAGGAGAGGGTATGAGGTAGGAGGGGAGGAGAGAGGAGCAGGAGATGGGAGTAAGGTGGGAGGAGGGTAGAGTGGGATAGGTGGAGGGAGAGGTAGAGAGGGAGGGGGGAGAAGAGAGGAGAGGAAAGAGGGGGGAGGGAAGGGAGCTTGATGAGATGTGGGAGAGTTAGGGAGGATGGAGAGAGAGTGGTAGGGTAGATGGAGGATGTGAGGGGGAGTTAAGTAGTGAGAAGGAGAGTAGAGAGAGAGTAGGTATGAGGGGATTATGAGGGAGAGAGAAGAATATAGATGGTGGTGGGGGAGAGATAGAGAGAGGAGGAGGGAGGTTAGAGTAGAGAGGGGAGGAGGAGAGGGATTGTGAGGAGGTTGAGAGAGGGGAGGGAGAGGGTAGAGAGGAGGATGAGAGGAGGGGATTGAGGGGATGGGGAGGAGGAGTGGATAGGGGGGGGAGGAGAATGAGGAGAGGAGAGTGAGAGAGTTTAGATGAGGAGAATGGGAGGGTGAGAGTAGTGGGGGAGAGGAGAGAGGGGGAGAGGGGAGAGTAGCGGGTAGAAGGGAGGCGTAGAATGTAGGGGGGTGTTAGAGGTGGGGAGGGATAGAAAGGGAGGAGGGAGGATGAGGAGGAGAAAGGTGGTAGGGAGCGAGAGAGAGGTAGAGTGAGAGGGGGAGTAGAGGAGGGGTGGAGGAGGAGTGATGTGCGAGGGGGGCGAGGGATTTGAGAGGACTGGGGAGGGATGAGAGAGAGAGAGGGATAAGGGAGACGAGAGAGAGATGAGGGATTGGTGAAGAGTGAGGAGGGGGGGAGGGAGGGAAGAGGGGAGGTGGATGAGGGATGGGAGAGGATAGAGAGTAGAGAGAGATTGTTAGATGGGGGAGTGGAGGTAGGTAGGGCAGGTAGCGGATAGGCAGATGAGTATGAGAGGGAAGGAGAGAGTGACGGATAGGGTAAGATGTTAGAGTATGAGGAGATGTAAGGAGTAGGTAGAGGAGAGATGAGAATGAGAGTAGGGAGAATGGGGAGGGGATGGGGAGGTTGGGGTAGAGTAGAGGGGAGGTAGGGAGTAGAGGGAGGGAAAGGGAGGGAGATGTAAGAGAGAAGAGAGGGGGATGATGAGTAGAGAGAGGAGAGAGTAGGTGGAGGGATGGGGAGGAGAGAGAGATGGATAGAGATGAGGAGTATGGAGTAGTGAGGATATGATAGAGGATGTGGTAGGGGAATTATTGGTAGATAGAGAGGTAGGAGAGAGAGGGAGAGGAGGGGAGGGGTAGTTAGAGGAGAGGAAGAAAGTGAGAGGGGGGAGGGAGGATAGGGATGGATAGGGAGAGTTGAAGATAGAGATGGGGTGTTTTTAAGGTTGGAGAGTGAGGGTTTAGAGGAGGAGAGAGTTTAGAGGAGGGGTAGGAAGAGGAGTAAGGAGGAGGGTGGAGGGAGGAGGGGAGTGAGGAGGGAGAGGAGTGAGGTCGGGGAGGTATAAGAGGAGGGAGATGTAGCAGGGTAGAGGAAGAGGAGGGACGGAGAGGGATGAGAGTAGAGGGAGTGGTAGTGAAGAGGAGGTTGGTAGAGTAAGGAGAGATGGATGGATAGGGAGGGGAGGAGAGGAGGGGAGAAGAGATTGTGTGGTTAGGAGGAGGAGAAGAGGGTATAGGGAGGGAATAGTAGGAGGAGTTAGGGAGTGGAGGGAGGGGGGAGGAGAGGGTAGATATGAGGGAGGGAAGGTGGTGTTGATGAGGAGGAGGGGAGGTGGAGAGAAGGGAGGGGTGAGAGGAGGAGAGGAGGAAGGGAGGTAGGAGGGAGGTAGAGGAGGAGAGGGGGTCGGAGTATTGAGAGATGAGGAGAGCAGACGGAAGGGGAGGTGGTTAGGGGATAGTAGTGACGAGGGATAGGAGAGGGAGGGTAGGAGAGAGGGGGGAGGGGAGGGATGGGAGGAGAGAGGAGAGAGTGAGAGAGGAGAGGGTAAGAGGAGGATGGATATGAGCGGGAGAGTGAGGGGGATGTTAGACGGATGAGAGGATGTGTAGATAAGAGAGAGGAAGGGAGGGGAGTGGGGAGAGTGGGGGTGGAGAGGGAGGGGGGGATAGTAGAGGTGGTCGAGAGGATGAGGGAGTGGAGGTGGAGAGAAGAGAGAGTATGGGGGGTAGGAGGGGAGATTAGGTAGGGAGGAGAGGAGAGAGAGGGGAGAGAGAGCTGGAGGGAGGGAGAGGAGGTTGTGAGAAGGGAGTGGATTAGGGGGGTATGTGTGGAGAGGAGTAGAGTGGTTAGTAGAGAGTGGAGTAGATGGCGAAGGAGATATGAGAGGGAGGGAAGTATGTAGAGTAGAGAGGGAGATTAGAGAGGAGGAGGGGTGAGAGGAGGAAGTAGAGAGGAGAAGATGAAGGGAGGGGTTAGTAGTGTGAGAGATACATAGGTATAGAGAGATGAAGAGGGTAGGGGAGTGAGAGGGGGAGAGGAATGTAGATAGAGAGGGAGAGAGGATGGAGGTGGTGATTTAGTGGTAGGAAGGAGAGGGTAGAAAGACGAGGGAAAGATAGGATGGGGAGAGAGAGGGGGGGAGGAATGGGAAATAAGGAGAGGGTGTGAGTAAGATAGAGTGGACAGAGGAGGAGGAGAGGAGCACAGTGATTAGAAGTGGAGGAAGGAGAGGTAGGAGGCATGATGAGATAGAGAGGATGGAGAGAGGATGAAGGTGGGAGGGAGAGAGAGGTGTTAGAGGAGGAGTGAGTATGGGGGGGGGGGAGAGGGGGGGGGAGGAGGTGGTGGGATGTGGATTGAGTAGTAGGTAGGTGGTGAGGGAGGTTAGAGGGGAGGAGGTGAGAGTAGAGAGTTAGATGAGGGGGAGAGAGAAGGGAGGGTAGGAGAGGAAGTGGGATGGAGTATAGGGATTCGGAAGAGATGTGAGTGAGGTAGGGATGGTAGGGAGAGGAGTGAGAGGGTAGGGAATAGGAGAGAGTGTGTAGGAGAGGATAGGAGGAGGGGACCATGCCCCTCGTCGAGGAAGGGGTAAATTGTCCAACGTAGTCAGGAAACGATTAACTATGAAGATGCCCGCAACAACCATTCGTCTCTGTGATTTAGTTGATATTTCGATTCAAATGAGGGCAGATCCCGTAATAAGTCCCCCAAAGTTTCCAATTTCATGACTAAAAAGTCAAAATGCGTGCCGAAAATTTAGAAGTTTGCTGTCGACTACCTTTCGGCATCCCGTCGCCCTTGTCGGGATTCAGGCTGCAGTCCACGTATATACGCTAAGGCCCCTGTTGCGCAAATTTTGGCCCTAGCCCGGCCAGCGTCGCCATTTGATCGTACCTACTATCCTGACTACATGTTTTCTGACGAAATTGGAAAATTCCGCGACCGGGAAGACCACGGCTTCCTGTGTTTCCCATGACTTCCCCTCCCCGCCCCTACCCCTATTGATGTCGTTTGTACTGAGCAAACTACGAAACATTTAAAGGCCATTGATGCTATAAACATTAAAAGAAAAAATGTATTCAAGCGAATTGAAACAACCTCATTTGGGCGTGTTTCAGGCAATATAGAGAACGGTATAATAATACTTAAGAAGGGTGCGGGTGAAAATGGGTGTTCGCTCCAGCCCCCCCCCCCCACACCATCATCACACAGCTCTTCTACTAACTGTTTGTCACACAACTTCACATCAGATGTCGTATCTCTATTAATTATATTGCTACCCATTCGCAGCATTGTCGTTGGCCAGTTGGTAAGGCTCTCGACTCCGACTACTCAGGACGTGGGTTCGAGTTCTCGTGGAGCCTTAGCGGGGAGTCGTTTTTCGTTTTGCTGTTTTAAAGCTGTGGAACTGTCGATTTCTTGAGTTACTTTTTCTTTCATATCTTCCTGGTTCTAACTATTACCGACGCCTCCGCGTTCCCATTCTTTCTTTTCTTAATTTAGTCTTCGTTTTGTTAATCATATCTTACGGTAAATTTCCAAATCAGGTCACTACACGCTGTTGCACCTAGCCTACATTATCAAGTCGTGTAAGCCTACCCCTTAAGCTTCCACAAAGTTTCTTTTTTCGGTGCAATTGGTGTTAGATTTATGAACATTTTCCCATTATGAGATGAAACCGATTCCATATTTCATGTAATTAGCATTTGATACGAAAGGTATCAATAAAGACAGGGCTCTCGGCTACACATGTAGCCGAGAGACCTGTCTTTATTGATACCGAGTTTGCCTACCTTCCCAAAGCAACGAATGTTTCTAGTAAAAAGCGAGTCTGTGGTGATGAATATTCATAAATTACCTACTTCAGAATACTTTTCTTGTATTGCAACTATTAATTAAGCCTCTAGGGGGTAGGTGTAAGCATCTGCTAAGAACAGGTGACCAATGTCCTTGTTTGATGGTACGCTGATTTGTCAAAGGAAGACAGCGGTGCCTTAAACTTGACCAAGTCTCCCTCCGCATTTTCCCGGTCATCTCTCACACCACTAATTCAAAGGGAATCCCCGCGGAGTATATTACCTTACAAATTAAACATCTTGGAATTTTGGGGGAACAGTGTAGATCATGTTGCGGAACTGATGTGTTCAATTTGTAATGTGTATGCGATAGGAAAGCAGTTAAATTACTCATCGGGCAAAAATGAAGAAAGTTGAAGGCATTTCAGGCACATTTTTGCAATATATCCTTCCACGATGCAAAATGACATTTTAAATGAATTAAACAAGCAGGAACCACCATGCACCCAATTTTACAAGCTCTCCTAGTTCAAAATCTGAACAGTCTTAGTACACAAATTTGAAATCAGTGTGAAAGGCCTACTCGTGAGCTTTCTTTTGAGGGGTAGCTTTTGCCCGTTGAAAACTTCTACAAGGGTCCACGAAACGGACCAACTTTTTAAGTGCTTAAGCTAATAATAAAGGAATGGTTTCGGGTTCGTCAAATACAGCCTTGTAGGTAGAGGACCGCATATTCAAATATTCTTACCCCAAAAAATATTGACTGATAAATTTAGTCCCTTCAAATTTTCTGGGAGCTTATTTCTGACTGTGTTGCCTACAAAATTTGATCAATTTTTCATATGGTTTTTGAAGGCAGTGAGTTGAAATACAGACTATGAAAAAATCAAGGCAATTTGTCTAAGTTTAGTGCCATTTTGTTGTTGTTGTTGTTGTTGTTGTTGTTGTTGTTGATGATGATGATGATGATGATGATGATGATGATGATGATGATGATGATGATGATGATGATGATGATGATGATGATGATGATGATGATGATGATGATGATGATGATGATGATGATGATGATGATGATGATGATGATGATGATGATGATGATGATGATGATGATGATGATGATGATGATGATGATGATGATGATGATGATGATGATGATGATGATGATGATGATGATGATGATGATGATGATGATGATAATGATGATGATGATGATGATGATTTTGATGATGATGATGATGATGATGATGATGATGATGATGATGATGATGATGATGATGATGATGATGATGATGATGATGATGATGATGATGATGATGATGATGATGATGATGATGATGATGATGATGATGATGATGATGATGATGATGATGATGATGATGATGATGATGATGATGTTGTTGTTGTACTCCGCTCTGTGAAGTGCCGGCTTTGAGTAGAGATCAGGGCTGAAAACATGTAACATATTGTAGATACACTTTCTGAGGTCTACTAGACAGGAAGTTGTGAGAGTTATTTTATTATTTAGACTATGCATAAAAGTAGAATACATGAAACGACCAAATTAGGAAATGGAGTTGTAAGTTAGATTAAAATAAAACCAAATTTCCCTGTCTGAGAGAGGAGACCTAGCAGCCACCAGAAGAAGAGGTGCTGACTTGGGGGTAACTTCCAGTCCTAGGTGGAAGTTAGCCCTTGTATAAATTTGTCAACTTTGAGTTCCTTGTGAAAAGATGTTCCCTGACGAGTGCCTCCCTCCTCTCCAAGTCCTAGACATTCATTTGAAATTACATGCTGCTAGCTTCATTTTGCATACACCAACCTTGGACCTGTTTTGTATTGAAGTATCTTCTCTCAATATGAAGAATGCCATCCAGTATCCTGAAAGTAGGGCCTACTTCTCTCCATGGAAGGTTGCAGTGTTAAAACCACTCCCTTTGTTGGACCTAGCTTTAGAGTGGTGTTCCGAGGTTAAAGCGTGCTGTTTCTATCGGTAGTCCTACTTGTACATAACAGACCAAATTTAGGTAGCTGGAAGACTCGAACTACAGCAAGCTGACAAATAATACCGAATAAGCGAAGCTTTGTACATACTTATAGGATCGATCCTTCTCATCGCGTTTATTTAACCAAGTTACGTTATCTTTGTTATTGGACATTTGTGTTTTGGTTTTTTACGGACATAATGAAAGTTGTTTCCAGGGTTGGAGGTAAAGAGTTACAACAAAAAAAAAACGCCGTTACCTCTGGTAATTTGCATGCTAATACAATTATCTCTTAACATGCAAATTTTGAAAAACATTGGAAGTTGCTAACATTAATTACGGTGTCCTAACCCGTGAACTGGTGAATGTAGTAAAATTCTGTAGAATCTTTTGCCACGGTTGTTGGGTGCACTCTTTAGTATGGTGCACTCTAAAAAATATCTGGTGAAATTTTCACCAGATTCCGTGTTCATATGCCACCCACACAATCCTGGTTAATTTAACCAGGAATTCTTATTCAACTTAACGAAAAAACTGGTTAAAAACTAGAATAATAACCAGGTATTTGGTTAAATTCACCGGTGTATTGGTTTACATGACCATTATTTCCTTATTGATCAGGTTTTTTTGTTTCAGATTTTGTGAAATTCGATGTAAATGACCGAGAGTTCAGGTTACTCAGAAGTCAGCTAATGAACTTAAATAAACAAGTCTTAATAATTTTATTTTTTCCCATTTAAGAGATGGTTTTCTCGTCATAGGTGAATATAATAGGTAAGGTACTTTACACATGTGTTACTTTTAACACGCAACATGGCAGAAAGGCTATTTCGGGTGCATTAACCTAATTAATTACACAAGGAAAACACATGGTGTGGGGTTAAGGTGGCGTTAGGGTTCAAAGACTGTACGAGCGTTGGCACAGTAGGCGAAGTAAATTATATTTCCGCCAGTGGAGAAGGTACTCTATAAATTAATCTAGTTGTACCTCATAGCAGTGGCGTGTGCAGGATTTCGGAGGTCGGGAGGGGGTGATTCCAAATTTTCCAGACTGGTTTTATAGAAGGGATGTCCTAATCCATCTGGAATGTTTTTTAGGGAAATCCATCTAGGAGCAAAATATATCAACTGCCTACGTGTCTGTTTAGAAATAACTCATATTTACCTATTAGGCCTATGCATGCGATTTGCGAAGAAAAGTGTGAATCATTAATCAATTGATTCAGCTACTCATTTTCGTTCAACTTTTATGTGTCACATACATTGACAGGATTGTACATTTACGAACACGAGGCCAGTCAAGAAGGCTGCTTGATTGGATAGCGTAGAAAGAGGTGGATGGGAGGTGAGGGGGTCGTTCGGGGCGCCCCGGTTGAATATTCTTTACATCACTCTTCAATAGGTCGCTATACTCTGCATTTGTCAAACCTGAAGTCACCTGCTCCACCTCAATTAAATAGTGCTGCATACGCGGATGAACAAGTCTGTATTTAACGAACCCGAAACAGTTCCTTTCTTATTAACTGTAACACATAAAATTTAATCCGTTTCGTGGCCTCTGGATCCTTGTAGAAGTTTTCAACGGGCACAAGCTTCCCTGCCGTCATACCAAAGCTTTCAAGTCGTTTGTCCATGGTGTTTTCAAAGATGTGTAACATCATGACAATTCAAATTTGGAGCATCGAGAACGTCGCTTACAGTGGCGCCGCCAGGATTTGGTGATGGGGGGAGGGGGGCACCACAGATGACAAGGTAATACCACCTCAGCTCCTTCCAAGTCTGCGTAAATTTGTACCTTTTTATGCGCCCTGCGATTGTATACAGTAGTGTGGGATCCTTCCTTTGTCACTACATAAAGGTGCCATCCAGGGGGAGGGGTCTAAGGGGAGGGGCCGTCCTCCTCCCCTTTGAGAAATTTTTGTTAATTTAAGGTTACTTAGATGGAAAATGGTGCTATCTTTGAAATATTTTTTAACTGATCATGTATGGCTGGAAAATATCTATAATTTATTGAATACTAACTTTTGGTTAGGTGAAAGAGAAGAGTATGCGCCCTGCGATTGTATACAACAGTATGGGATACTTCCTTTCGCACTACATAAAGCTGCCGTCCTGGGGGAGGGGTCTAAGGTTGCTTAGATGCAAAATGGTGCTATCTTTGAAATATTTTTGGAACTGATCATATATGGCCGGGAAATATCCATAATTTAGTGAATACTAATTTTGGTTAGGTAAAAGAGGAGAGCATGTTGTCTAAGAAAGGGTATGTTGTCAAGAAACCTCCTGAAGCCCTCTTACTTTTACTAAGTTTGAACGAAAATCCAGATGAACAGCTTCCAGCAATGGGGAATGGGAGGGAGAGTATAGGTACAGAGAGGCGATATTAGACCTCCCTGATAGGTTAAGCAAAATGGGTAAAGGACTAAAAAGCTCCTTTCAGAATTTTTTTTTTTTTCGTCGTAAGTGTATGAACAATCACCGTCTATACCGGTAATGGCTGCGCGCGAAGGGCTCGGTAAAATTTTTGAAACATGTATAACGGCAAATACGTACTTTCAACCTTCCAGTTCATGCTACATATTAGATTGAAAGATCCCATAGGCCCCTACAAAGGTTGAAGATGTACTTCTGTTTTTCGGGAAAGTGTTGTGATCAGAATAGTTGCATATAGACTAACCTTAATAATGTTTATGCGATGGAATGAAAAGCGTGACGAATGCGCGCGAAGCGAGCCGAAAGTTTTCGATAAATAAGATAACCATGACAAAACCTACATTCATGCTCTGCATCAAGACACTTTCAATTCCCCAACAAACCTATTTGTCAATCACAGAGCCAGCCTTAGTCTTTACCTGAGAATTCGTGAACAGTTTTCAACTTTTGCTGCTGTGCTTCTGCAGGAGTGGCTACCAGAAATTATTGATAATAAGGACAATATTGAGGTAAGGTTTGAAGCGCGCGGAGCGCGCGAAAATTTTGGTAGTTTGCCAAGGATTTGCGACAATTATGATAGTTTGAGAACCATTTGTGATAGAAAATGGTTACAATAGATCCCTCACTCGGTGGAAAACACACCTCACCCTACCCCCTACAGAAATCCATAGCTTAAACGCCTTTCGAGATCACTTTAAAATTTTCAAAAAAAAAATCTGAAATCGGTTGGGGGAGGAGGGCATGCGCCCTCCATGCCCCCGTGCCGGCGCCACTGGTCGATAAAAAGTATGGTGTGTTACCATTTGACACTTAACTGATCAAATGCATTTTTTCCATAGCGAAAGGATATAAGGCAAACCATTGTCTAAAGTACATTGAGTTTCCACTATTTTTGCGCAATGAGTACTTGAATTCATTTGCTACAACATCCACATCACAGATTGATCTGATCCCTTCAACAAAATGGTATACACTGCACCTTACAAAAATGTTAGGGACTAAATTTGTCAGTCAATATTTTGGCACGGAGGAAATTTTTGCAATTAATGCATTGACTTACAAACTAATTTTGGTCCGTTTCGTGGTCTCTGGACCTTTGTAGTTTTCAACGGGCACAATTAAGCAGTAACTCATATGAAAGCTTACGGGTAGACCTTTCAGAATGATTACAAATTTGTTTTCCATGACAGATGAGATTTTGAGCGCCGAGAGCGTGTGTAATGCTTTTCTACTTCACTCAAAATGCCATTTTGCATCACCGAAGGATATATTCCAAAAAGGTGCCCGAAACACCTTCAGTTTTCTTCATTTTTTGTCCGATGAGTACTTCAACTCTTCAACTCTACCGTATGCACATCACAAATTGAATACATCATTTCAGAATAATGGTCTACACCGTCCTCCAAAAATATTTTGCAAAGAGTTAAATTCTTAGGGTAGTATCGAGTCCTTCGCGGGGATTCCCCCTCCATTCGTCGCCGAGAGCTCTGTCATTATTGATACCTTTCGTATCAAATGCTACTTACATGAAATATGGAATCGGATTTATCTCATAATGGGAAAATATTCATAAAACTATTACCAATTGCAACCGAAAAAAAAATTTAAGGGGGAGGGGGACTACACGACGCTGACCTGATTCGGAAATATACAGTAAGATATGATTAACAAAACAAAGCCTTATTAAACAAAACAATGGAAACTCATGGAAGTCGACAAAAGCTAGAACAAGGAAGATATGAAAGAGAAAGAAACTGTAAAAGTAGACCGTTCCACAACTTTGAAACAGCAAAACGAAAAAGGACTCGAACCCACGAACTGAGTAGTCGGAGTCGAGCGCTTTTTTTTCTCTTTTATTGGTAGGCGAACCCACTGGTTCACCCATAAAAACTCAGGCAATATGTACAATATTTACAATAATAACAATTTTATTTAATTGATAAAACACTGATTCATTTGATTTCTTGGTAAACGCACTTGAGTAACTATGGTGTAAGGATTGGCCCAAAAATACATACAAACAAATACATACAAACTCATAAGGACCCAAATTAGAATTTCACATAGGACACGAACTTAAACCGTACTCCTTTTGGTTAGTGAACTCATATAAACAATGTACAAACAAAGCACCTTTGGAATTTGTAGCCAGAAAGACTCATTAGTAAAAGTTATGAGAAACCATAGCAAACCAAATTACCAGTCAAATACATAAGTATAATTGCCCCCATCGTGGCGTAAAAGAATAATGGGGGATTCCCCTTGGTCAAAAATACCCCAGAATTTGCTAAGTTCGTGGCGCTTACTGTAGTAATGATAAATTAGATTAATTTTCTTCTTTAAACTAGTATGGTAATACAAGGGGATATCAATATTGTAGTGGCGGTTGACGCTCTTGGCAATAGCAATACGTGTGCTCCAAATTACAATCTTGTAAGAATTAAGTAGAAACTCAATTAGGACACGTTCGTAATTTTTCCTTGGGAGGTCAAGCCCGAGCAGCGTAACTTCCTCCCAGAAGTGAACATTAGAAATTGGTCTAATCTTGGAAGTCAACCAAATCCATAAATCGTGGATCAGTGGACAATGAATAAAAAGGTGATGGACAGTTTCAACTTCAAGGTTACATAGGGAACACAAAGGAGAATCAATCATTTTATACTTGTAAAGTCGATCGTTGGTGTAGAGAATATTGTGGAGAATTTTAAAATCAAGATCAGCATCGATATTGGCCTTAATACCACCGTACACGCCGTTCCATCTGTTCTTGAAACTAATTTTGGGGTACATATTCTGCCAGTACTGCTGACCTTTGGGGGTACAGTCACTGGCGCAACGCAAGAATAGTGACGCACGCTTTGCAGTCAGCGTGCGAACATCAATCCAGGAATCCCCCGACTTCAATCTTAACAGTAGGTTCTCAACGGGCTCAGTACTTACAATTTTATCCTGAGAAATTATATCACACCAGGATTGAGGAATACAATGTAAGATATGACTTAAGTAATTGCCGATATCGCCTAGCTTAACTTTTGAGTGGGGGTTTAACGCAATAATAATGTCATAAATTTCTTGAGCCGGAAAACAGTATGGTATCATTTCGTAGCAAATATCACCAACATAAATAAATTCACCCTCTATAAAGTCCTTGTTGTAAAGAACCGACTGATTCTCATCCAGGATGAAAGGATTGTGAAAGAGGGGCTGGTGAAGAATGTCCGCTCTATTGATGGGCGGAAGCAGAGCGTCAACAGAAATTTTCCTCCATGCTGATAAAACTCCTGATAGAATTGAGGAAGTTTTCTAATAAAACTGGACTGAGGAACAGTCCTAAAAATATTCAACCCAAGTTTCATATCACCATAGTGATTTAAATTGTACAGCAACATATATCTTAATTTTGCGTTCACTTGGTTGCTTAAAAGTCTACTAATAAATCTAATTCGAAGTGAATCCCTCTTGACAGCGAGGTCAGAAACACCGAGCCCTCCTTGTTCTTTTGGCAGTGAAAGAACTTTAAAAGAGATCGCAGGTTTTTTGTCACCCCACAAGAAAGAAATGATCGCGCTTTTGATACTGTTAATAGCCCAGTCAGGGACGGGAAGAATAGTAGCGTGATAAACAAGACGGGATATAACAAGAGAGTTAACCACTAAAGCCCTACCGGTAAAAGACAGTTTCCGACACTTCCATCTTTTGAGAATACTGATACATTTCGTGATTCTATCCTCCGTATTTTCTTTTTGGGTTTGGGTTCTATTGGTCCCCAAGAAAACCCCAAGAATTACAATACCATCATAACGAATCGGTAGGTCATAACTGATTTCAGTCCGATCATGATTAATAGCGAGAAGTTCGGTTTTTTGAATGTTACATTTAGACCCCGACGCCATTTCGTATAAGTTGATCACATTGAAAACATATTGAATACAGTTAGTGTCAGATAGAAAAAAAGTGGTATCATCAGCGTGCTGGAATATCTTAGCTTCATGGTCACCAACCCTAATACCTGAAATTTTATTACAATTCACAATAGCTTCATGAAAGGGTTCTGCAGTTAAAACATATAGTATGGCTGAAATAGGACATCCCTGCCTAACTCCTGTGAATATCGAAATTTGGAGTCGAGCGCTTTACCGTTTGACCATCGACAATACTGGGCGTAGCGGCATTATAATCAATAGTTATACTCTCGTGTGCAGCTGTATGACATACAAGAAGAAGTGCCTAGTGGAGGACGGGGTTAGGGGAGCTGGATTTAACAACCCTTTTCACCCCTACTCTTAATTATTAGTACCGTACTTTATATTGCTTGAAACACCCCAAATGATGTTGCTTCAATATCCTTGAATGTCATACATTTTCCTTTTAATGTTTATAACATGGACTGTAAATGTTTCGTAGTTTGCTCTATAAATGACGGGTGCGGGGCGGGGGTTAGGGAGGGGACAGTAAGAGCGGACGCGCAGGAAGTCGTGGTCTTCTCGGGATCCCGACGCTGGGGTACGTAGCGCCAGACTTTGCTCAATAAGGGTCCAAGCTTCCCTTCGTGGGACTGCGGCCTGAAGCCGCGACAAGGGTGACGGGGTTGCCGAAAGGTTAGCAAATTCAAAATTTTCGGCCTTCTTTTGGGGGTTTTTATTCGTCAAATTGGAAAATTGGGGGGATCTATTACAGGAATCTGATTTGAATCAGAACATCAAATAAATCAGAGAGGCGAATGGCTGTTGGGCTCTACTTGATATTTTATCGTTTGTATTTTATCGTTTCCCGTGACTACATTGGAAATTTACCCGACCATGGGGGTCCTTCCTCGACGAGGGGCATGGCCCCTACCCCCACCTGGTGTCACGTACCAATTTCCAGACGGCGATCAGCCTCCCTGACTTTCTGTGGTCTCAAGAGCACAAATCCTCAAACAGTTTACTTTCTTGTGACTTTAACATGCTACGACTTTTCAAAGGCCTTGAAACGGACCAAAATCAAGTAAAGCAAATCAATGGAAGAATGATTGCTGGTACACGCGCTTTCTGATGTTTAAAAATTCTAAGACTTCTTTCCA
>JAIZAY010000174.1:0-88031 GCA_029531755.1 Holothuria leucospilota | reverse complement strand
CAGAGCATGAGTTTAGGTTTTGTCATGGTTATTATATTTAATAAAAAATTTCGGCGCGCTTCACGCGCAGTCATCACTGTTTTCACTCCAAATCATAACCATTATTAAGGTTATAACACATGCAACTGTTCTGATCACAACACTTTTCCGGAAAACAGAAGTACATCCCCAACATCTGTAGGGGCCTATGGGATCTCTCAGTCTAATTTGTAGCATGATGTGGAAGGTTGAAAGTGCGTATTTGCCGTTATACATTTTTCAATATACATATAATTTTATATAATTAATCCAGAGCTTCCAGGAGGCACTATACAGGTGTCTGTCAGTATTAGATACCCTTTTATAATGCACAATGAGACAAAGGAAAATTTTCGTAATAGTCCAAGAATGTTTCTGTGGACTCCACCCACGTATTTTGTCGTAAAAAACTTTACCCGAATAGAAGGCATTAAAGCCTAGCCAAAAGGGGGGCTTGGCGAGGTTTGTTGACAACATACCCTTCTCTAAGACAACACACTCTCCTCCTTCACCTAACCAAAAATTAGAATTCACAAATAATGGATATTTTCCAGCCATGCAAAAATATCCTAAAGATAGCACCATTTTGCATCTAAGCAACTTTAAATTACCAAAATTTCTCAAAGGGGAGGGGGCTCCCCTTAGACCCCTCCCCCAGGACGGTACCTTTATGTAGTGACAAAAAAGATTCCACACTGCTGTGTACCATCGCAGGGACGCACACTCTCTTCTTTCTCCTAACCAAAAATTAGAATTCACTAAATAAGGATATTTCCCAATCATATAAGATCACTTCCAAAAATACTCCAAAGATAGCACCATTTTGCATCTAGGCAACCTTAAATTAACAAAAATTTCTCGAAGGGGAGGGGGACACCCCCTCCCCTAAGACCCCTCCCCCAGGACGGCACCTATATGTAGTGCCAAAAATGACTCCACATTGCTGTGTACATTCGCAGGGACACACAAAATGGTACAATCTAAGCAGACTTGGGGGGAAACTGAGGTGGCATTATGACATCATCTGTTATGCCCCCCCATCACCAAACCCTGGCGGCACAACTGGGGTTTTAATATTGATTCCAAAAGGTCACTGCTAGTTTTTTGGTCTTGCAAAATAATGATTTGTTCACACTCCCTACACGCTACATCTACAAAACCTTCCCACCACCCGCTAGTATCCCTCCTCTCATGAACAAGAGAGAGAGTAGGTAAATACGTTTCGCTGATATATTGGTCTGGAATTACTCTCTTCTTTTATAGTGTTGCCCTTGTGATGGGAATAAAAAGCCAATCTTAGGTTTAAGTCCACAGCCAAGAGTTGAACAGAAGTCACAATAGACGAATTGGTGTTTGTTTCATTTTAAAATTACCATTTAAAATCACCACCAGGTCAAATAACGCAATGTCAGTCGGTTCAATTTTTTGACATCTTTGGACTGATGACCGGTCTGCTGTCGCAAATAAAAAGCAAACATTCGACTTCAGTCATCTGCTCTGACAGAGTATTTTTGCCAGTCACGCCGCAACTATGTAGGGAACACAACAAAGAGCATTTTAACCCCCCTCCCCTAGTCGAGATAGCGGTGGCACCAGGTGGGGGAAGGGTTCATGCCCCCCGTCGGGGAAGGCTGGCCCCCTGTCGGGGAAGTTTTACAGTTTCGTCGGCGGGAGTCTTAGACGAAAGTATGCAGTCCCCGACGACAACTAGTCATCCGACGGTTTACTTGTTTTTTGCTCTCAAGCGGATAATTTCTCTACTAAGAACCCAAAATTTTCAGCGCGCTATTCGCGCTGTAGAGTCACTCGGTTTTCTTCAATAGTTCCGTTCCACATAGCAGAATAGCGCAAGTCCTGTCCACCTTACCAAGTAACATATAGGCAGAGTACATAGTTTATGTAAAGTCGTAACTTTCATCCAATATCGCAAAGCCTAGTTGGTGTTCTCGTGTGTGTCATGCGGTAGCAGTGGTACAGTCAGTTGGTGAGCGACTTACGGAGCAAAGTTTGGCTATTTCATCGTGTAGTCCAAGTGGTTTCAATACAATGTATGTTACACCCGATACGGTCTACAGACCTTACAGTTTTTTTTTTCTTTTCGTTATATGTTTTTTGTGTAAGTCTATCAAAAATTTTCGCCCTCTTCGGGCACTTTTCAACTTCACGATCCAGATTCAAAGAGCACTATCAGTGCACAACTCTGATCTTGAAGTATTAAGCGATATAATGCAAAATATGCCTGCAATGGCATGGGATAATGAGGCTCCTCCATTTGCCCTTCTCATCATCCCCTCGAAACAGGGAATGTTGGAACTTGGGACAGCTGACATAGCCCGTCCCCCTGTTGGGAAAATTCTGCCGCCACTCATGGTCGCTTTACTTATTTTGGCTTTCATAAAGGTAATTTCTGGGATAAAAACCAAAATTTTTGGTACGCTTTGCCCACTCTTCTTCAGTTCCGATATACATGTAGATAAATATAGTACAAACCCTTTCCACCTTTTGAAGTTAATAAGTAAAATACATGGATTTATGTAAAGTCAGGAATTGAGTCGCATTACGCTAAACCTGGTTAAAGTTCACTTGTGTCTGTCGTACTCGTACGGTAGGGCCAGTGACTCGAGGAGGGAAGTACAATAAAGTTATGCCCGATAGGGCCCAATTGTTGGGACAATTGTTCTATATAAGCTTTAAATTAGTACAAATTCTTATAAGTGTAGGCTTACCCAAAAATTTTTCGCGCGCTTGGCGCGCTTTGCAAATTCCCCGATTAGATTCCAGATTTTGATTCCAGTTTTTGCATGTCTCATAGTTTATCCTTTCTTTGTCAATATGCGGTAAATTGTATAATCGCTGACGTTTATGGGAACCAAAATTACAAAAAAACGAATGTGCCCTTTTTATGTTGGACCTCACCTCAGAAAAGACCCTAGATCCGCCCCTGATATCCCAATTTCTAGGTTTTCTGTCTTTGACCTCTGGAGACCTCAAATGACCTTTGACCTCTACCAAAAATAATAGGGTTCTTTCTCTCAATATGACATATCTTTCTACCAAATATGAAAAGTGTTGGTCACTCCTATCTTGAGATATAGTGATTACGAGCTTTTCGGCCTTTTACCTAAGGTGACCTCAAATGACCTCTGACCTTCACCAAAAATAATAGGATTTTTCCTCTCAACATGATTCCTTGCCTGCCTTCAGCAAGGAATCAAAAACAACAGGGTTCTTCCTCTTAACATGACAAATCTATATACCAAATATGAAAAGTGTCGGTCATTGCTATCTAGAGATATCGTGTTTACAAGCCGTTTATGAGGTTTTTGCAGATTAAGCTCCGGTGACCTCAGGTGACCTTTGACCTCTACCAAAAACAATAGGCTTCTTTCTCTTGACATGACGAATCTGTATACCAAATAAGAAAAGTGTCAGTCATTGCTAACTTGAGATATCGTGTTTACATAGTTTTCGGTATTTGACCTTTGGTGACCTCAAATGACCTTTGACCGCCACCAAAAACAATAGGGTTCTTTCTCTCAACATGGCAAATCTATATACCAACTATGAAAAGTGTCGGTCATTGCTATCTTGAGATATCGTGTTTACAAGCTCGGCGTCACATACACACACACACGCACACACGCACACACCCACACACGATATCACTATCGCATAGATTCCTTGCCTGCCTATAGCAAGGAATCAATAATTGCAGTATCACCTCAAAAGAAAGTCTTTGGTAAGTAGAAATACTAAATTTTATGGAACATGAAAGTTCATAGCTTAATTCATTTCCATTTTTCTGTCATACCTACTCATTTGCTAGTAAATGCCCAATCCTGGTGCAAAAACCTGCCTCAATTAAAGCTCAGCTAAGCAAAAGGTAATAGAAACAAGTTTTAATTCATCTGTGTAATGTGGGACAGCATGCCAAATAACTTAAGTGAGTTTTTCCACCAATATTAGTGACATGAAAAATTTAACAGCAGAAATAAGCACAAATTGTCTTTAATTTTTGAAGTTCTGACTTCAAAAAGTTTTCATTAAAACTACATGAATCACTAAATGTTAATCATTTTCTCAGTGTTTAATTATGTAGCAGTCCTCTATATAACAGAACACAAAAATTTGGAATAGCTTTTATAGTCTTGAATATTCCAGCTAGCCCTACACTTTGTTTCAGACATACAACATGTCAACAATTTGACAAAGTCCAAATCTCCTGCCATTTTTAAAGTTTATGGACAAAATAGCATTGCTTTTACAAGAAAATCAATATGTCTTTAGTTTTACTAAGAAATTCAGCACAAAATTCAAAACTACAGTGGTATTAAGAATGGTCTGATACTGCCATTACACTAGTGGTGGCCTACATAGGCCTTAGTGGAGTTACCATTCTGCACATGCCTTCATTTAATCTTTACATGCAGGAATATTGGTAGTGTATTGATGAACCACTAATAATCAAAATTCTCTTGCAACTGGTTTTTGCACTTGAAACTAAATGTACTGTAGAACATTCTTGAAAAGTTGACACCATGCCTACAGTACCATGCAGTATCTTTGAGATTGTCTATATAAACTCGATCTCTTCAATTTGAGATCATGTAGTAATATAGGTGTGTATAGCCCACATTAACCCTTTTTGCATTTGTGTGGCATTTTGAATTTTATTTTAATATTTTTTGTGGAGTTTGTCAGTTGGTACTTTTTCTAAATGTTTTGATCTTTGAATTTATCTACTATTTTTAAGATTTTTAAATGTCCTTTTTGAAGTTCTAAGTAATCATATTGAATTTTAAACTAGCAGCATTACTGTTAGAACTTGATTTGCAAGATTACAACATGCTTGGTGAAATTCCTTTTTGCAAAGGAACATCATTCTTAAAGAAAAATAATGCAATCTGACATGGAATGGTGGAAACTAAGAAACGTATTAAGGGTGGTCTGTTCTATAGGAACAGTGAGAAGGCTTCAGCCAGATTAAATGACGAAGAGTTATACTTCTATGGCTGAGGCATTAATGTACCTTACATTATAAGGGAAAGGCCACAAAAAATGGTGTGGTGGCTAGCCTGGTCTCTAAGCTGGGTCATCACTGACTAGTTCGGCTGGCATTGTTTTGTAATACTGTATTTAAGTGGAAAACAATGAATCAAACTAAATTTTACAGCAATAACATTCCGATCTACTAATTTGCAATGTGCTTTAAAGCTTGGAGTTCTTGATTCCACAATAAATATAAACTAGAATGCAAAAATGCATTGAGGTTTCGATGATATATGTTCTATTACAAATAATGCCATGATGTCCCATATCTTTCAGTCACTGGTCAAGTGCTATCTTAACATCTTGGAAAATAATAGGTTCATATTTGATCTTGGGAATTCTGGGGAAAAATTTGCTTTTTGACTTCTAGGGAACCAATGAGACGATCTTGGAAATTCTTAAAATTTTGCTTTTTGACCCCTGTGACCCCAGATGACCTTTGACCTCCACCAAAAATGAAAGCATTCATCTTTTCACCACAACGCATCTACATACTGAGTATGAAATCTATCCAAACTTCCTACCTGGTGATATCGTGTTAACAAGGTTTTCAGTGTTTGACCCCCAGTGACCTCAGATGACCTTTGACCTCCACCAAAAATGATACGGTTAATCTTCTTACCAAAACACATCCACATACCAAGTACAAAATCCATTCAAGGCTCCTAAGTGGAGATATCGTGTTAACATAGTTTTCAGTGTTTGACCCCCAGTGACCCCAGATGACCTTTGACCTCCACCAAAAATTATAGCATATATCTTCGCACCATAACGCATCTACATACTAAGTATGAAATCTATTTACGCTTCCTACTTGGAGATATTGTGTTAACAAGGTTTTCAGCATTTGACCCCGGTGACCCCAGATGACCATTGACCTCCACCTAAAGCAATAGGGTTCTTCCTCTTACCATAATGCATCTACATACTGAGTATGAAATTTATCCAAGTTTCCTATCTTGAGATATCGTGTTTGTTTTTCAGCATTTGACCCCAGTGACCCCAGATGACCTTTGACCTCCATCAAAAATTATAGGGTTCTTCCTCTTACCATAATGCATCTACATACTAAGTATGAAATTTATCCAAGCTTCCTACCTTGAGATATCGTGTTAACAAGGCTTCAGAGTTTGACCTCTAGTGACCCCAGATGACCTCTGACCTCCACCAAAAACAATAGGGTTCTTCCTCTTAATATGGGGCATCTATGTACCAAGTTTGAATACCGTCAAAGTTTCCCTTCTTGAGATATCATACTACGTGTTAAAGAGCAAAGTGTCACAAACACACACACACGCATACATACACACATAATGCCTTCACGAATTCATAGGTTTCTCTTATCATCGAGACCAAAAAGGATTATGTCATAAGAATTTGATAGCAATGAGCAAGTTAGTCATGCCTTCCATGGTATTAGGGCAGAGCTACCCCAGCTTTTTTAAGCTGTTTTCAGTTTTAATTAGGCATTCACCTCAGATATTTCACCCTAAATATTGGTTGGGATAAAGAATAGCAGTACTTCAGTTCAGTGATCAGGGAGTTGTTACTGTATTTGGAAGGACATACACCACTTTGAAGTGAGGTGTGCACCGCAAGTGTCACACATGAGATACTAAAACACCAGGGACATGGCATATGACTTCTACTGAAATACGGAGTCATGGGTTCTGGATTATTGGTTGTAGTTCTGCTATATCAAACCGCATTTACAGGTGGGTCTTTCTCTAAATTAGGGTACCAGTGGTGGGACAAAAGGTCAAAATTTAAAAATCATCTTTATTGATTGAAATTTACACTCATGATAGAGAATTTTCAACATTTACTAAAATTAAAAATATTTTTACACACAGCCTTGTGTACGCATGAGGACACTCATTAAAACATATACATGCCAATATATTGACCAACATAACAGGGGCACAAAAGCAGGGGTTAAGTTCCTTCCAGAAGAATGAAGACAAGTCCTTAATGGTTGAAAATTCATAGTTGAGTGTGATTTAAGACCCTTTGTAACAACAACATAGAAGAAGTCTGAAAGAATTTGCCAAAACTTGAAAGAAGCCAGTTTCATTTTTTTTCAACAATTCCACATGTCAAAAGGTCTACACTTTTACACAATATTGACTGTTTTTAGCTAGTAAATGGTATGTAACCATTTAAATTTTCCTGTTTGACACCCACAGTTTACTAGAACTGCCATTTGATATCTTGTTTTCTATCACTTTATGGACATGTATGGTATTTGCAAGATCTTTTACTCCATTTAGACTGTCGCATGTAACAGGGACACCAAGAATTGGTGTCCCCATTACACCTAACATGTACATTTTCAAATGGTAACAGTTTAATTTTTAAATGTTGAATTGACCTAAAAATTTTCAAATGCAATATGAACCACTGTTTGCAGTAATAAGATACTACCAAAAGCCCCAGTTTTATTGAATTTTTGTTTGTCATACATCGAGAATGGCAAACATAACTATGGCATCATTGGGCAGGGCTCGAAATAACGGGGCCCATGGCCCGATGCTCCTAGAAATTCGCTCGGGCCCGTAGCTTCTGCAGGGAAAGAGGCTGGCTCCTAAATATTTTAAGTCTAATTGTACAGTCTGCGCATAAACCTCTCCACCCACATGTCAACGATCTTACATCTGGCAAGGCCTGTGTATTTCATATACTAACAGTCACTTAAAACCTGTGAAACACACACTTCTGAAATCAGTTCACATCACTCATAAACAGTCTGCTTTGTCACAACACGGATGATCACTTATGCAGACATACAGTACACCGATGTCAGTCATAAGTAATGAAGGCGGTAGTTTTGGGCCAGTGTTTCCACACTCCAAATTCATTTTTCCTGAAGTGAAATGTAAAATTTCCTGAAATCGTTTTGGTATTTCCTGAAATTTTCAATAACGCTTGTTAAATGCTACCTTTAATGGCTGACCCAGGATTTCACACTTTCAAGTCATATGTCATTTCTATCCACCACATGCCATTTCCAGAATTCGGGTAATCTTGGGAAGAGTGGAAACACTGTTTTGGGCCCCTTGATTTCTCGTTTGGCCCCTAGATTCCATGAACTAGGGGCCCGGTTGGCCCTCAAAGTTTGAAGGCTTATTTCGACCCCTGTTGGGTACGGGAATTCTGTGGTATTTGCGACATAAATGTTTAAAACTCCAGTTCCATTATGTATCAATTATTTTGCATTTTTGTGTAGCCAAGGTATCCTACTACCAAGATCTGAAAATATTGTTTTGAATCAGGTCACACACTTTTAATAATTAGCATAATTACGCAGAAAAGCATAAAAAATGCGTTAGTCATGGGACAAATTATATTGTGGAATATTTTTTAAATTTCCAGTAAAAATGAGTTATTTCATACAGGGACAAAAAGTACCCCCAAAACTCAATGCCAGGTCAAAGCAGAAAATTATTTCATTGATCAGTTATTAATTAGCACCTTGTTTAATTAGTCGTTTGTCCCATGACTAACATTTTTCATGAAAAAGTTTAAATATCTCAAAATTTGGAGTAGATACTTTGGAAAGGTTAGAAATCCTCTTCATTTAGATAGTAACCACATGTGTGGTTTAAACAAAAGTGTGCAAAGGGATATTTATTAATATTAAAAACAAAAATTGTTAGTTAGGGGACAATTTGTTAGTCATGGGACAAGTCCCATATATATTGTACAGTAAGACTGACCATGCATGGTTTGCTATAGTACTATGAGTTTTACTTTGTTGCAAACATGAGATATTTGTGGTATAAGATCAAAGTGTCTTTAAAGTTAGTTTCTCTGAAGTGAGTATTAGGATAATAATAATTCCTCCAATAGATTATACTTCTTACCACTGTTTAACAATACTGTAGGTAATTGAATAAAAGGGTTTATCTGATTTTGTGTCGTATGTGTAATTCAGTGTAAAGTTTTCGTGAATAGTTTACTATTCACTCTTTTGATAGGTCTTCCTGGTGCCTTTAAAAAAGATTTTATTTGATCATGGGCTAAACACTATTGAAATTGATTCAAGTTAGATTGAACAGCTTCTTAAAGGTGACCATCATGAACTGTTGAAACAAGCCTTCTTTCTCAAGAAGAGACCTTCTTTCTCCTACACTGCCATAGCTTTCATAGTTTGTGCCAAGGCAGACTTTTGCTTTAATGTCACCAATTTAAGGAGTGCCATTTGCGGTAGATGGAAACTATGTGAAAAGGATGTCCCACCCCTTTTGAGAAATTTTATGTAAGGTTTTGGATACAAGAAGGTGCTATGTACCTGTACAGAATCTTTGTTTACTGTATGTGCAGCATGAACTAATTATGTTTCATTGAAGATTCTCACACAATTATGTATAAAACTGGCTTTGTCTAAGGGGTGGGGACAAGAGGGCACTTTGGAAATAATTTGTTTAATTTTAAACTATGCATGGGGGCTTGGATGCAAAATTGTGAGTACTGTACTGCCTATGGCAACTGCTAAAATAAACACTTTGTTTTATGCAAGGTCTAAGAGAAGGGGCATGTTTCCTGAGGGGCAGTGGATGAAACCCCTTCCCTTTGAGAAATTTTTCTATGATGAGTGGTTATGATGCAAAGCGGTGCTCTTGGACAGAGCTTTGAACTGAATAAGCTTTTCCCTTTTCTGAGAGAGAAGTGGTGGGGTGAGATGGGGACACACCCCTTTCCCCCTCCCAGGCTGCTAGTACAGAACTGGTTCTACAGCCCACTAGTTTATAGTGAATGGAGTTTTGTATTCAATTATGTACTATGTGAATAAGGTGTACTGTAGAACCAATGGGTTGTGCAGTATTTTAAGGCTGAATTTTGACAATCCCTCAAAGTCCTGAATCTTTTCCCCCTGTTAAGGCCTTTGTTTTAGTGGAAAACATCACCAACATGAAATCTTAATTTAATCTATAACTGTAAGGGTAGTAAGAGGAAAAAAGGATTGAGAAACATTTCATTCTGCAATATTTTTATACTTGTAAGCATGTGCGACAAAACTGTCCCATGACTAACGTTTTATTTGTCCCATGACTAACAATGTATTGTTTTAAATTGCAGAAAATGGGGATGATTTTTTTCAAAAAGGTTACAATAAAACAATAGTCTAACTTGTCCTTCTTAACAACAGAAACAAAACAATAGCAACATCCCCTTAATGGCACAGAGTTTTGGGACTAAATAACTGTACCCAGAAACCTATGTCGCAGGCTGTCCCATGACTAACGGTTCATTAAATTAATAAATATTAATATCAGGGTAGACTTTGATTCCTACTTTTTTATTATTTTGTAGAGGTAGTCACACTCTATAACTTGATTGCATTACAAGTTTGTCACTCTTTCAACTATTCCTTTTACGAGCCAAAATGTTTTCTAAAATGTCCCATGACTAACATTGAAATACCACGGAATGTCCCGCACACCAAACAATTCAAATGTCCATCAGCATGAAATGCATGGTTCAAAAGACTGGAGATCATGTTTTCTGGTAACATTCTGATATCTACTTTTCATGTGACTAAACTCACCCAAAAATGTAGTAATCTGTGCAAATGGTAAAGCCTTAAAGTTTACCAACATAACTCACTAAGGGGACACCAAACTTCTGTTCATTATGAATGATGCCTTGAACAATTTTTTTTAATAGTTCTTTACAAATGTGCTTCTTTCTTAAACAAGTTTGACCTAATTCTTACATTAAATGAACTTCTGCTGTCTGAGAATGACCATATTTGTAACCAGAATGCAAAAATTGCATTGAGGTTTCGATGATATATGTTCTATTTCAAATAATGCTAGGATGTACCATATGTTTCAGTCACTGGTCAAATGCTATCTTAATGTGTTGTTTTGTAACGTTTTGTGTTCCCATTTAATCTTGGGAATTCTTGGAAAATTTTGCATGTTGACCATCTGGTGACCTCAGAAGACAATCTTGGGAATTCTTGGGAAATTTTGCTTTTTGACCTCTGATAAACCCATGAAATAATATTGGAAATTCTTGGGAATTTTTTCTTTTTGACCTCTGTGACCCCAGATGACCTTTGACCCCACCAAAAACAATATGGTACATCTACTCACCATAATGCAACCACATACTGTGTATGAAATCCATCCAAGCTTCCTACCCTGAGATATCGTGTTAACAAGGTTTTCAGTGTTTGACCCCTGGTGACCCCAGATGACCTTTGACCACCATCAAAAATATAGGGTTCTTTCTCTTACCATAATGCATCTACATACTAACTATGAAATTTATCCAAGCTTCCTACCTTGAGATAACGTGTTAACAAGGTTTTCAGAGTTTGACCCCTGGTGACCCAGATGACCTTTGACTCCCACCACAAGCACTAGGGTTCTTGCTCTTAATATTAGGCATCTATGTACCAAGTTTGAGAACTGTCAGTTTCCTTTCTTGAGATATCATATGAATGAGCAAAGCGTCACAAACGAACACACACACACACACGCACACGCACACATATATACACACACCATCATGAATGCATAGGTTTCTCTTATCATCGAAACCAAAAATGGTAAAAATGACATTAGAAAACCAACATAACTAAGGGGACACCAGGGTCAGATCCAAAACTACCTGGGGCGTGACGGGACGGAAATTGATAGTTCTTACTTCAATATTTTCCTAAGGTTTACACATAATACTACAGTTCTTTGTTTTATATACAAGTAGGTCACACTTAATAGTTAGCAGCAAAGAAAACTTCAATTCTCACTTACCTGTTGCCATGGGAACGAAACTTAAAAACGCGACGGGACGGAATGATAAAATGATGACGCATTCACACTTTAGACAAAGTACTGATTTTTATCAAATCTGATTGGAGTTAAATACAACTTTCAATATTAACACAAAGTACAACTAACCTACTAACTACAACATTGAGTCATCTCAATTTGGTATTTGTTTTAATTATAAAATACTAAATTAAAAAAAAAATGAACACGCGACTGGACAGAAACGCGACGGGACGGAAATTTGTCAATATATTACTCTGTAGTGTTCAGACTTCTTTGTCTGGAATTTAGCTTTTTTCTAGATACCCTAAAAGGAGATAAGCATCATCATTATTCTGATTTTTGATTCCTTTCCATGAGGTCATGGAATCTATGCATTCATGCAGGCATGTGTATGTACTGTACTGTATGTATGTGTGTGTGCGTGATGGTCTTGGGGATTTTGTGACACTTAGCTCGTTAACATGATATCTCAAGAAGGGAAACTCCGACAGTTCTCAAACTTGGTACATAGATGCCCCATATTGATTGAAAGAATCCTACTGTTTCTGGTGGAGGTCAAAGGCCATCTGGGGTCACCAGAGGTCAAACTCAGAAAACCTTGTTAACATGATACTGCAAGGTGGGAAGCTTGGATAAATTTCATACTTAATATGCAGATGCATTATGGTGATAGGAAGAACCCTATTATATTGTTAATGGTGGAGGTCACAGGTCACGTGGGGTCTCTAGAGGTCAAAAAGCAAAATTTATCAAGAATTCCCATGGTCAAATGTGAACACAAAACTGCATTTTTGTATTCTGGTTTTGTGATGGAGAAAAAAGGGCTAAACACAGTATCTCAACAGGGCTTACACAGTGAAGTATCTTAAACTTAGCATAAGAATGATCCATGTTGTGTGGATGATCTGTAACATTTATAACGGAGGTCAAAGGTCATTTGAGTCACCAGAGGTCAATAGGTCATTATGCTGTAAAGATAAGTCTCTTGAGAACTTGGTAACCTTGGTGAATCTGACGCTTGCTAAATGATATCAAACTCTCCACATGTGGATCTTTCATTCTGCCTATAAATGTCAACAGTAATCAACTCCATAATGACTCTACCAATTAATACTGTATTCCAGAGGCAAGGAAACCAAAGCCTATTGGCTCTCTGGTTGTTTTTGATGTTTGCTGTTTTGCTTTAAAATTGTATCTTTCCTATAGCAAGTGAATAGAGTGGGGTTAGTTGTGTGTGTGTCACCACACCACAAAATTTAGTACATCCATGGTGTTACCTGAGTTTTGTTTCCTGTCGTGTTTGTGATTCAAATATCCCGATAAAAAACTGTAGAAAGCAGGCCTGTAGAGGAGTTTCACTGATGTCATGTGATTGCGCATCTCTTTGTTTTTTGAAGGGCTGGATCCCACGTTTGTTTGGTTTTGAAGGGCAAGCTTCCATTGTGTCACAAAAATATCTATGGTTATGCTGTGTGCCTGTGCTGTAAATATGCTTACTGCATTTTTGTTTTGCCCTTCAGTGCCTGGAAATCCCACTTACATGATGTCACATGAAGTCCCTCTGTAGGGCCTAGTAATTAAACATGCAAGAACTGCTTTTAACCACATACAGTATACCCACACATAATTACACATAATTACTGAATACAGCTGATGTTGACTGATGATGACACTATGTTGAGTTGTAATGTAGTTGAACATGGCCTGAATGCCTTTACTCTAGCAAAAGGTGTGACTATAGATGCTACAATAAATGTGTTCAATTTTGCAAAGCATAATAGTTGATTACTATTTAAATTGACTTATGATTTCAACTGAGAATGATTTGAAAACAATTTTGGTGTATGTTAGTGTTATTAAACTAACTGTTATGTGTATTTTAATGTGCAATTACTGTATTATCATATGTACAGTACTTACTGTAGGCAACAGTGTAAATTCTATTATGTAGTTCAATATTTAAGCAACTTTAAATTAAAATGCAATTTACATTCACATAACTTTCATGGTACATCACAGAGAACAGGTTTAATAAACAGAGGGCAATTTAAGCAGTGATAAGAAACACCCCTAGCTGCAAATTTTCCGTCCCGTCGCACCATTTTCCGTCCCGTCGCACAAAATTTCCGTCCCGTCATGAAAATTTCAAACAGACATACTAACATTATGAGATAATCTATATCAAAACATACTAGTTGGTGATCCTAAGGACCTGAAACATTGATAGTTCACAAAGTCCTATGTGGATTCATTGACTGTATCATACGTAAAATAGAAAAAAATCATGTCAAAATGCGACAGGACGGAATTGGGCCAATTGAAAAGGGTCCACCACCAACTCATAGGGGATTTGAAAAAACTTGATATTGATGGAAGTACCTTTCTACATGATAAATAGAATGCCCAAGAAAATCTCACTATAAAGTTATTTATTTTTAATAGGATCAAACCTGAGCGAATTCCGTCCCGTCGCGCTCGATGACGCCATTTTGAATTTTCGGAGCGTATATCTTGGAAACTTGGAACAATTTTGCTAAAAAAAAATATGGTCCCACAAACTTCAATCTATATCCTACTCCACCACACAAAAACTTTTCCCACAATATATAAATTAATTTTGGAATTTGGGGTGACAGGTTTTGGATCTGACCCACCAAAGAGTTATATTGGTCAGGTAATGTTCTATGGCTCTTTTTGGAAAATTGGGTGAAGCAATAATACTGATTTTTTGGAAATGTGGATGTTTGGTCATATCTTCACCATGGTAAATGAGCAAATCAATTCAATCCATGATAAATATGTTTTTCAGATAAATTAAATTTGTATGCTTGTATGTCCCACCTGTTACCCCCAAATCATGGGGAGACACGAAAACAAAGATGGCTATTTTCTAAAAAATACTTAACACTGAAAAATCAGGTTATATATCATAAGGTAGCCCTGTTGGTACTGTAAGGTATACCAATTATGCTGGTTTGTTGTTTTTTGATGCCTTTGAAATTTTCTATACAACCCTGTATACTGGTAATAGTAGTGAAATCACCACTGGTACCCTAATTTAGAGAATTACCCAGGCGTGTTTCTTGTAGAAAACATCCAGGTATAGGCCACGGGGGCAGAAAATGAACCAATTCACCTCCACTTTAACTACCGTGGTAGAGATTATTTCGGCTCTTCCTACATCAAACAGGGTCGGTGGGAATTGAAGGGCTACGGGTCACTTTTTACATGTATGACTTTTAGGGCTGGTCATATCGAAGTATCAAATTCTCTTGGCACAGACTCCTTTCTGAATGCCTTGAGGCGCTTTCTATCCATTAGAGGAACTTTGTTCGGGCCAAGGCACAAATTTTGTTGGGGCAAAGAATGAGCTTAAAGAATCTTTGCTTGAAATGGATCGAACTGAGGTCAGAGATTTTCTGTCAAAGGAAGAATGTGATTTGTTTGATATTAAATTTAATGTCCCAGATGCAAGCCACATGGGAGGCATATGAGAGGGACAGATTCGTATGGTACGAATATCTTAACATCCATGATGGGCAATTCAGGCACCCAATTAGATGATGAAGATTTGAGAACATTTATGTATGAAGCTGCAGCTATTGTAAAGTTGAGGCCTTACTAGTGACACCTCATATGATCCTAGGTCACTTGAACCCCTTTCACCAAACCACTACTTACACAGAATTCAAAGGAAACTTGTGGTATGCGATTTCATCCAGCTAAGTGTAATGTATGTCTGTTTCTACTAGGAAACACAACCCTAAAATATTTAAGTATACTCTCAATGGGGCTGATCTGATAAGGGTCGATTCTATTAAAGGCAGTAGGCAGTCACCCCAAACAGAGTGAGTGTATCCTGTCACTCTAGTTCATGAATGGCCTATTTTGATCACGTGACAATATTTTTGTTAGTGAATCGTGGAATTTAAGGAAAATTTCGCCTTGCTTTACCTATTGCTTGTAATAGTTATGTTCAAAACGTCTTCAGAGGTGCTTGTAATGCAATAAGAGGAGATTTGCAAGAGTTTGCTGATTTTTCAAAGAAAATTTTGGGGCGACTGCCTATTGCCTTTAAGTATTTGGGGGTGGCTATCACCAAGAATCTCAACTGGGGTAAACATCCAGTATGTTTGTAATAAAGGAAATAAGATTCTCGGCTTATTATGCAGGAACCTTTCATTTTGTTCCAAAGTCAAGTTGGCTACCTAGCTACAAGGGCTTACTTAGGCCCTTGTTGGAATATGCTTGTACCATTTGGGACCCACATCTGATCTCACTTCATGAAAGATTGGAGGGAGTACAAAGAAGATCTGCTAGGTTCATAGCCTGTGAGTACTCCTATGATGTTGGCTTGATGACTGCTCTACGGAAAGATCTTGGTCTGAATACTTTGTCCGTAGGTGTTGTAGATTTTTGTTATTTGCTAAAGGCATTTACAGTCAAGCTAACATCCCTTTGTATTATCTTTGTAAACCAACACGTACTACTCGTAATATGCATGCTTTGCACTACCCCCCCCCCCCCTCTGCTAGAACTAATTGTGTTCCCAATACAACTAGGGCCTGGAATAACCTCTCTAACAATCTTATAGAGGGGGCCATTAGTCACCCTAATGAATTTACTGCAAATAAATTTATGGAATTTATTACAAATTCTCTGAGAGTTTGACTGACCACACGGTGCATACATGGTGTTATAATGTCCTTAACTGGATGTCTCACCATTATCCAAAAGAAGAAGAAGATTTTGGTTTTATCTAGACCCTATACTCTGTTCAATCATAAAATAAAATGAGAAATCAGCACGTCCTTCAACAGTATTACAATGGTTCTACATGTACAGTATAACCCTGATTTAGCAATCACATCTAACAACAATAATATTCAACACAACCCGGTAGAATCCACCAAGTTTTCAGTGCTTAACAAGTCAAAATTTAACGTAAATTTCTGCAGAAATGCACTAATTTTCTGGACTTTAAAAGTCACAGTAAGCTGTCACGCAGGCTAAAACAGCCAACATGTGGGCATAGAAAACAATTTTTTAATATCTCTTTCTCAAATTTGGACCAAAAATCAATACGTATTCGTTTTGAAATTCTTGCTAGGAGTCATGAGTCGGTATAGGCTCAATATCTCTGTATACTAAAATGCATATTAGGCTAGCTCAAGTCCTAGTTTCACTAAGTCTGAAAAGTTTGTTTTGTAGTGAGCTTCATACCTAAAATAACAAGAGTACACCTTACAAAAGCATTGCGAATTGCTGTTTGAGAGTCTCCTACACATGGGTCTCTAATATTTTTGGAAATTTATGCCAAATTTATACTCTAGATACTGTACCCCTCCAGATCATTATAGCTTCTATTCAGCACATACACTCATTTAGTTTGTAAAAAGCAGAAGAGTATAGGCTCAAATTTTGGTAATAAAATCTGTGCTTTAGAAGTCTAAAAATTTATTTGTCATATCATTTGTCAAAAAAATTGTAACCAAACATTCAGGGGGATTTTGTCTGCAATTTTGCCAGCCTTTTCGGAATTATTTTGGGAATGTGTTCACACGTTTTCTTATGGATCCTGTGTGCTGTACTTGAGGCAAACAGTTGAAACCCTGTTTATCGAAAGTTTTCTGATATCCGAAATACACTCGGTACCAATGTGTTCGGATAAACAGAGTTTTAAGTCCAAACCATACGCTGTTACCACATGACATGATGCCAACCTACACTTGTACTGCATCACGTCATTTTGAAATATAGTTTTTCATAATTGAACACATGTTGTGCACTATAGCATTGACAGTGCGAGTGATCATTCATGAACCTACACACTATACGAAACTCGGTGTGGTGAACTGTATGTCACAGAGTCGTGTTATTTACTGGGAATCCGCAAGAATGGGACTCAACAAAATGGGTTTAGTTAGGTTACATGGATCAAAAACCATGTAACCTAAAAAATGGTAGGCTAACCATGAAATCTGAAATCCTCAGGCCAGTACCTGTAGGCCTTAAGGCCAATTACCTAGGGATATACGTAAATTGAGTTCTAAAGATCGAGACCATTCAATATTTTTGAAGGTGCAGTAGCCCAATTTTGCAAATGGCAATATGCTGAACTAGCCTAGCCTTCTAATATGGGTAGCATCAAAGTGACCCACATGGCCAATGCAGCCCATTAAAGATTGGTCCTAAGATTCATTGAGGGTGTAATAATTTTACACTTGATAGTAAATTAATTAACAAAAGTGATGCCTGTAGTAGAATCTACCCTTGAGTGCACACAACTAATTGCACCCAGCCATTTGTGATTGTAGACATACTGACCAATTGTAGGCCTACAAGCTATTCATAGTGTATTATAGGCTATTCTGAACAATTGTAGTCCACTACCTTTGGAAGTCAACTGGTGGTTACCTAAGGACCAGTTACTGCAGTAAAGCATTCAATAAGGCTAATATGTTACAAACTCGGGTAGGCTAGGCCTAGATATTTAGTCTCCCCTGTTTTGGGCCAAAAACAGGGGTCAATGCAAATAATGTACTTGGTAAGCAGACTGCAGACTAGGCCTAGGCTAGGTATTCTGCAATTAGGCTAGGCCTAAGCCAAGGGTAGGCCCAGTCTGGAAAGTTTGTATCTGCTAACACCGAATTTTTACGCCAGTCACCTCTTTTCTCAATTTTTATGCCATGCCAAATTGTTGTACTGTGTTTGAGGTACAGTGTGTATGTATGACAAGAAATCACACCATCAAATTGTTTCATAAGGTCTTAACTACACGCCAAAGATCTTTGGCGTAACATACATACATGTTTTCCCCAGTCTGCATTTCGTGCATTTTAATCTGAAGATCTTCAGTGTGGAGTTGGCATTTTCCTTAAGTTATGTTTGCTATTGTTTTTCTCAGCATATCTTCGGCGTAGACCTGGCATGGAAATGCACTTTGGTGTTTTCCAGACAGGGGTAGGCCTAGGCTACATTGGTTTGAGGACCCCTGGGGAAGAAAAACTAATGGAAACCCTGATAGACTAATTATGAAAACCCCTTAACTGTGCAATATTCCATAATCCACATAACCATGCTGACGCTACTGCCATGCTAATACTAATAGCTCTAACGGTAAATGCATGTGGCTGGGGAAAGCTAGGCTTAGGCCTCACGTTAGGAAATGTCTGCATATGTTGGCTAGGCCCTGTGTTATCTTGTCGGATGAGGTGTCCAAAGGAAGCAGCACTCGCGGATAAAAACAAACAATAAAAGTTTCATCCTTACCACCATGATGTAGTCCAAATAATAAAAACTTGAGCGGCCATGAGCGTAGTAATGAATTTTAAAGCTAGGCCTATGTCAGAACTGAACTATCAAAAGGCTGTTAACACTAAGTTACTGTGTCACGGACTTCTTACATTGAAGTCCGTGTACTGTATTCATGCTATATTCGTCTGGTCTATTCTAGTGTTTCCACACTCTAAATCATTTTTCCTGAAGTGAAATCTAAAATTTCCTGAAAACGGTTTGGTATTTCCTAAAATGTTCAATAACGCTTGTTAAATACTAACTTTACTGGCTGATCCAGGATTTCACCCCGTCAAGTCATACGTCATTTCTATACGCTACATGCAATTTCCAGATTTTCCGAAATAATCCCACTTCCCGAAAATTTCCCAGAGAGCACCCAGATATCCCTAGATTCGGGCAATTTCGGGAAGAGTGGAAACACTGGTCCTATTCGCACTGTGCCAAGCAAGGTAGCAACAACGTACTATATAACTTCTTATACCTATGGATATGTAGGTAGCGGACCACTAATTCAGATGTTCTTACGCCAAAAACATTCCCTGACAAATTTAGTCCCTTAATTTTTTGGCAGCTTGTTTCTGAACTTTCTGACTGTGTCACTTACAAAATGTGATCAATTTTTCATGTAGGCAGTGAGCTGAAATACAGTCTGTACAAAATTCAAGGCAATTTTTCTAAGTTTAGTGTCATTTTTAGCTCAGCTGAAGGTTTCAGCTGAGATATAACCATCGTACATGGCAAATGTCTGTCACTTTTCGACATCGTATTTATACGTAGCATTTCGCTATTTTTTCATAGACTTGACTTAAGTTTATCTAGGTGAGGGAAATATCTTAATGATGCAACCATTTTCGATAAATATGAACGCTATTTGACCTAGGGATAGGGCTTTGTTTGAAAATGTAAAAATCCCTTCTTTTCGTTCAATTTTTGTGCACTACATGTGCTGGAACTTTTCATATAGATAGTTTGAATACTGCTAAACCAATGTTACATCCCCCAGTTGTTGTCGTTATCATTTGAGTACCGAAAAGAGTACTTTCGTACAAAAGAATAATGTACACATTTAAATGTACAGGACGTCGAGGCTCCCAGCTGTTGTCGTTATTATTTGAGGGCTCAAAACAGTACTTTGTATAAAATAAAAATTACGTAAAAAGTATACTGTACACATACGGAGTACCGTATGTGGACTAACCCGCGGAGCGGACTGATTGCTTTTTGGAGTTCTCGCCGCTGTGTGGCATCACATTGTAAATAGCTTCTTTGTTGAGCTTTAATCCGGTAAATAGCCTCTTTGATGGGCAGAAAGGCCTATAATCTAAAGATTTGTTTACTTAAGTGGGTAAAAACATCCGCCAAGTCTAATTGGCATTTACTATTACAACCTCTCCAATTTCTTTGTATCAACTAATTTTGTACATACTCGTGTCATTCACCTCTGAAGATCCCGCATGAACGGGTGAAAGCGCTTAGGATTTAATACATTTATTAATATATATATATATATATATATATATATATATATATATATATATATATATATATATATATTATATATATATATATATATATATATATATATATATATATATATATATATAACAGAAAAATTAAGTTCCACGTATACTCCAAGATTAAAATACAAAATGAGAACGAATGCAATAAAGAGCATAACTGGTTGATTATTGGAGTACAAAACTTAAATTTACTTCGAAATTTTCGGTTCCCCTGGAACCTTCCTCAGCGAAATCTTACAACAAAGTGAGTAACTTAATCAAGAAAATTACAAGCAACAAACAATGTGCTGGAAGTTAGATAAACAAACATAATAGGATTAAAGCGTTTGGTGAAAGGTATGCTGATTAAGAAGACCGAGGTCTTTGTTAAGTCCAGTGAGGTGTGATTGAAGCCTCATTATCCAAATTAGTTCCGTACGTTTACGGTTTTCTGTGCAAACAAAGTCGCTAGCTATGAGAGTTACTTTTAGATTATCAAGGGCATGACCGGGGAGATTGAAGTGTTCAGCTACTGGGAATCCAATAGCGTTGTCTCTAATAGACTTTTTGTGGTTATTAAACCTAAGGCGGAAGGAAGTCCCGGTTTCTCCAACATAGAGTCCGTGTTTGCACAGATTACAATGAAATATGTAAACAACATTACAAGAATCGCAATTAAGGTTGGGGGGTTTTAGCGGAAATTTTATGTTAGGGATGGTGACCCGATCTCCAGTGTTGATACGTCTGCAGATTTGGCAGCGTTGTTTGTTGCAACAAGTATTACCCCTAGTGGCCTCATCAGAGGTCGGTAATTGGGATGGAGCGATAAGTCTCCTAAGATTAGTTGGCTGGCGTAGCGCAAGGAGAGGGGGATCAGAAAATAGGTCAGAGAGGGTAGGGTCGTCTTTGAGGGATGCAAAGGATTGTTTTAAGGTACGTGCAAGACTTGAACAATTGTGCACGGGGGGGGGCATGGGGGGCGTGCCCCCCAAATCGATTTCAGAAATTTTTTTTTGAAAATTTTAAAATGATCCCAAAAGGCGTTTAAGCTATAGATTTCTGTATGGGGTAGGGTGAGGTGTGTTTTCCACCAAGTGATGGATCTATTGTAACCATTTTTTTTTTTATCGCAAATGGTTCTCAAACTATCAGAATTATCGCAGATCCTTCGCAAACTTTCAAAATGTTCTCGCGCTCCGCGCGCTTCAAACCTTACCTCGGTATTGTTCTAATTATCAATAATTTCCGGTAGCAACTCCCACAGAAGCACAACAATTCTCAGGTAAGCTGGCTTTGTGATTGGCAAATAGGTTTGTTGGGGAATTGAAAGTGTCTCGATGCAGAGCATGAATGCAGGTTTTGTCATGGTTATCTTATTTAATGAAAAATTTCGGCAGGCATCGCCCGCATTCATCACTGTTTTCACTCCAAATCATGACCATTATTAAGGTTATAACACATGCAACTATTCTGACCACAACACTTTTCCGAAAAACAGAAGTACATCCCCAACATCTGTAGGGGCCTATGGGATCTTTCAGTCTAATTTGTAGCATGATGTGGAAGGTTGAAAGTGCGTATTTGCCGTTATACATTTTTCATTTTTTTCATTTTTTTTTTTTTTTTTTGCGCAGCGCTTCGCGCGCAGCCTCTACCTGTATAGATGGTTATTGTTAATACACTTACGACGAAAGAAATATTCTGAAACGCGCCTTTTAGTCCTTAAACGGTCTAATATCACTTCCCTGCACCTATACTCTCTCTCTCTCATTCCCTGCTGTAGACCATAACATGGAGGCACACTCTCTTCTTTCTCCTAACCAAAAATTAGAATTCACTAAATAAGGATATTTTCCAATCATATAAGATCACATCCAAAAATACTCCAAAGGTAGCACCATTTTGCATCTAGGCAACCTTAAATTAACAAACATTTCTCAAAGGAGGGGGACGCTCCCTCCCCTTAGACCCCTCCCCCAAGACGACACATTTATGAAGTGACAAAGGAAGGATCCCCACTTAAAATCAATATTCCACTTGTATTAACGTCCCATGGAAATACGCAATTTCATTTTTCAAAATCCAAAAGCTTTAAGGGGGCGTCGCTCCCTTGAACCCCCACGAGGGGCTCTGCCCTTTCGAACACCGAAAAATACCAAGAAAAATACCGTACCACTTTTAAATACCTTCCGACGGGCCTGTTTTGGAAACGCTTCATTAACAAGTTTTGAAATTTCCGCTGCATATACATCCAGTGGCTCACCCTGTATGCGGGGTCTAGCCTTAGTGTTGACCTGAAAGTCTAAAATAAACAGGCGTTTTTCAAAAGTGTTCCTTAACTTTTTCTTAACCTTTTCATAATCTTCTTTTACATCATCTGCTAAGCTATCCCAAAAATTGAACGCTGCGCCTATTAATCTAGCTGGTAAAATAGATGTTAATTCAGATTCACTTAATGCTGGAGATGCCTTTACTGCCACTTCTAGCCTACGAACCCATTGTTCGAAGTCTTGAGCACCATCACCACTAAAATAATGTGGTAGATAGAGCTTATACTCAGATTTTCCATGAGACCTTGTTTGATCAGCAGGGTGAGACATTATGGCTAAGAATAATATATGTACGCAAGTGATAGCTAAGTGTACCATTCAGTGGCGCCGCCAGGCTTTGGTGATTGGGGGGGCACAACAGATGATGTCGTAATGGCACTTCAGTTAACCTCCCAAGTCTGCACAAAATGCGTTTTTTTCCCGTGTGCTCCCTACGTTCGTATACACAGTGGGGGGATCCTTCCTTTGTCAGGTGTCACTGCACTAAGCTAGGTGCCGTCCTGGGGGAGGGGTCTAAGGGGAGGGGTGTCCCCCTCCCCTTTGAGAAATTTTTGTTTATTTAAAGTTGCTTAGATGCAAAATGGTGCTATCTTTATGATATTTTTGGAGCTGATCACATACCTGTATGGCTGGAAAATGTCCATAGTTTAGTGAATTCTAATTTTTCCGACTGGCTGGATGTTTTCATCCAACTGAGTGGCGACGCTTAAATATTCGTTTTTTTATGCGCCTGCGCTTTGAATACAGCAGTGAGGATCTTTCCTTTGTCACTACATAAAGGTGCCTGGGGGAGGGGGTGTTCCCCTCCCCTTTGAGAAATTTTTGCTTATTTAAGGTTTCTTAGATGCAAAATGGTGCTATCTTTTGGAATATTTTTGGAGCTGATGATATATAGCTGGAAAATGTCCATAATCTAGTGAATTCTAATTTTTGGTTAGGTGAAAAAGGAGAGCATGTTGTCTAAGAGAAGAATACGTTGTCAACAATTCTCCTGAAGACTCCCTTTTGGCTACTTTACCGCCTTCTATTGGCAATGTTTCTATCCAAAAATACGTGCGTGGAGTCCACAGAAACATTGTTGGAATATAACGAAATTTTTCCTCCCTTTCATTGTGCATTATAAAAAGGCATCTAAGGCTGGCAGATACCTGTATAGGGCCTTCCGGAAGCTCTAGATAAAGTACATAAAATGGAGCAACGACATAATGCTTATTATACGTGACATCCAAATGATAATATAGAGTAGAGCACTTTACAACTATCGTATTTTTACTAATTTTGAACGAAAATCCAGATGAACAGTTTCCAGTAATGGAGAACGGGCGGGAGGGAGACTATTGGTGCAGTAAGGTGATATTAGACCTCCCTGATAGGTATAGCAAAAGGGGTGAAGGACTAAGAAGGCGTTTTCAAAATTCTTTTTTTTTTTTGTCGTAAGTGTATTAAAAATCACCATCTATCAAGGGCGTAACCAGGAATTTGTCAAGGGGGCGAACCCCATAGACAGATTCTCATCGCTTTGCGCCACCATGAGTTGGCGCAAAGCGCAAGAAAATTTTGGCCCAAAGTGCCTCCCAGATCGCTGGAAATGGCACTTCCCAAGCCTATTTTACAGCATATAAATGGGAGAAACACTAGCAACATTGAAAAAAAAACATTAAAAAAAAACCCAAAATATGCTCAAGGGGGCGGATGCCCCCTCCACCCCCTTGGCTACGTGTCTGCCATCTATACCTATAATGGCTGCGCGCAAAGCGCTCGGTAAAATTTTCTGGAAAATATATAACGGCATAATTTCAACTTTCCAAATCATGCTTCAACAACTTAGATTGAAAGATCGCATATTGATGCTATAGGCCCCTACAGATGTTGTGATTATAGTTCCATGTATTATTATGTTAATAATGGTCATAAGATGGAGTGCAAACCGTAAAGCATGCGCGCAAAGCGCGCGAAATTTTTCATTAAATGAGATTTCCATGACAAAACCTGCATTCAGAATCTGCATCGAGACACTTTCAATTGCCCAACAAACCCACATGCCACTCAAAAAGCCAGTCTTTTACCTGTTAATTCGTGAACAGCTTTCAACTTTTGCTGCTGTGCTTCTCCGGGAGTTGCTATCAGAAGATATTGATAATAAGAACACAGAGGTAAGGTTTGAAGCGCGCGGAGCGCGCGAAATTTTTGATAGTTTGCGAAGGATTTGCGAAAATTCTGATAGTTTGAGAAACATTTGTGATAGAAAATGATTAAATTGATCTATCACTCGGTTGAAGCACACCTCACCCTACCCCCTACAGAAATTTATAGCTTAATCGCCTTTTGGGATCATTTTAAAATTTTCAAAAAATTTTCATTGGGGGGCACGCGCCCCCCATGCCCCCCCGTGCCGGCGCCACTGGTACCATTGACGGACATGCAGGGGTTTTCAAAAACTTATGAAGTGAAAATACAATTTAAGAAGTTTGAAAACACTAACCTCATTAAAGTCCTTTGCGAAATACACAAAATGAACAGTTTTAAAAATGCACAAAAAGAAAGTTCCTGGCTGGAGGAGTCTAAACATACAAATATGAAAAATTTCCTTTAAATTTGTCCTTTAAACGTCAACTTTTTAGACCTTTGCAAGGATTTCTGTTGTGGCGATGGGTCTGGCCACATGGCATAGCAACAATTATTCTGTGTTAGCTCTTTCGAAGGAATAAAACTCTGCTTTGTTCACAACGTTAAAGTTAATAGTGGCTATTTTGTTGTTGTAAGATTCTTCTAACCCTTCTTGAAAGAGTACAAAATGCCGTGGTAAAGATGCCATCCAGAGTAAGGAGAAAGATACGCAGGAATTAAGTGAACAAGTATTTCAGTACAATGGGCGTCCTCTCCGGAGAATTCCAGATTCTCTGTAGTAGTAAGTATCGGCAAAGACGAATAACCAGGTGATCATGTAGAATTCGGAGTACAATGACATCGGGTAATTGAGCTCTTCGTAAGGTGTTTGACAATGAAATGTAAAAGTTACTGTTTCGCCGGTTGTTTGAGAACCAAAAAGAAAACTGCGATTTTGCAGGAACAGTTCTTGGGATTAGGAACCTAGACGACTTGGTAGGGTAGGACTTTAACCTGCATCCGGTTGTGGAGTTTGTTTAAACGCGGGGATAATGAAGCTACCCTTTGCCACAACTGCCTCCGGGGCACCCTTGGACAAGGTGCACCTGTATTTGCCCAGTGCTTTTTGCGTGCTGTTGCCTTCGAGCGTGTTGTTGCCTTCTCGCGTGTTGTTGCATTCGGGCGTGTGCTGTTGCTCCGGGCTTGTGCTGTTGCCTTCGGGCTTGTGCTGTTGCTTTCGGGTGTGCGCTGTTCCCTTCGGGCGTATGCTGTTGCCTTCGGGCTTGTGCTGTTGTATTCGGGCGGGTGGTTGTTTCCTTTCGGGCGTGTTGTTCCCTTCGGGCGTGTTGTTGCCTTCGGGCATGTGTTGTTGCCTTCGGGCGTGTGGTTTGGGGCGGTTCTGGTTTGTGGTTTTTGGGAGGCTCGGGTGTTTCAGGTTTGGTGTGGGGTTAGGGCAGTGGTCACTGTTGGTGTTGAGGGAGGTCAGTGGTGATGGGTGTGGTGGTGGTGATGGTTTGTTTATTAGTGGTAACAAAGACTATTTCGTTTTCTTTGCAGTGTGTGGGTGGTTTTTGGCGTTGTGTTTGTCATCCGACGGGTTTTGTTTTGTTTTGTTTTGGATCGTGTCCGTTTCGAAACATGTTAAAGAAAAAAAGAAGACTTGGACGATGAGAAAGACATATATATCGGTGTATGAATAGGGCGTGTCCACACAGTGGATATTGTAAAGTTGAGCTTTACGTACCATATAAACGTCCGAAATTGGCTGACCAGCTTCGTAAAAACGAATAAAAAACAGGTAGAATATCCTTTCCAAGTATACAAAATTACATTTAAAATGTCCCCGTCCAGGAAAACAGAGTAAAATAGTCAATAAAGTTCTTCAAAAAAAAAAAAAAAATCTATGTCGAACTCAGTAACACTCGCTGCCACCAGTGTATCGTGGTTGCTTCAGCGTGGGTGCATATAGTTTACAACGAGACGAACGTATAGTGAACAAAATAGCAAACAGGAACAGAGACTGGACGAAAACGAACTCAACTGTATTCTCTCCAAACCAATTCTCTTCTCAACTCATCGAACACATATCACTGACTGCAACATAGAACATACTATTACGTAACTTAGATAACATGCAAATAACTCGACAATACAACAACTACATAACATAAAAATGATAAGTGAGCAACCTTTAAACGTATCGTATTGCTGCATATTCAAACATAATTACTTTCCTTCATTTTGTATCCCGTCTCTTACAATATCTTAATGATGCAACCATTTTCGATAAATATGAACACTATTTGACCTAGAGATAGGGCTTTGTTTGAAAATGTAAAAATCCCTTCTTTTCGTTCAGTTGTTGTGCACTAGATGTGCTGGAACCGCGTTACGTATAGATAGTTTGAATAGTGCTGAACCAATGTTACATCCCCCAGTTGTTGTCGTTATCATCTGAGTGTAGAAAAGAGTACTTTCGTACATAAAACGTACAAAGAATAATGTACACATTTAAATGTACAGGACGTCGAGGCTCCCAGCTGTTGTAGTTATTATTTAAGGGCTCAAAACAGTACTTTGTATGAAATAAAAACTACGTAAAAAGTATACTGTACACATATTAATGTGCAGGATGTCTCGTGCTTACATCGTCGTGGGAGCATTTACGCAAAGTGCGGTACATCGACTATGGAGTACCGTATGTGGACTACCCCGCGGAGCGGACTGATTGCTAAGCTCCTCGGCTTCCCAAACCACCAGATATGACTGAACAAGGAATATGCCGTACAGCCTGCAACGTAGGCAATATGTGGACATGTGTAGTAGATGTCATTCAGACATTGCAATAATAGTATCCAGGCGCGGATCCAAAGGGGCGGGGGGTTCACGGCCTCAGCCGCCCCTTTTTTGCCACATTAACAATAACAAATACGCGAAAATTAGCATAATGTTATTCTAGGAGGATATTCAAGGGGGCTTTCAGCCCCCCTCCCCTTTTCGAAATGTCTGGATCCGTGCATGGGTATCTGAGTTCGTTGGATGGTTACTCGAGAAGAAAGGGCGTTGAAGTTGTACAAGTCCTTGCGAATAAGTGGCCTTGTCCGAAACAGTACACATTTTTGTGTTTGGGCAGAGACACACATGTTTAACTTCGCATAATATCTTCAATTTAAACAAAAAGTATAAGTCTTTCTAAGGCTCCCCCAAATATATTGTTTTGTTTGTCCTCGAGACCTGCCAAAAAGGACCGTCAGGCGGGCGGCTTTTTTTTTAACCTTCCCAACAGAGCACAAGACAATGAAACGTATGGATATGTGTTTACAGGATGAACTGTTAGTAGCTTATTGTTAACATCATAACATTACAAAGGGATGTGCAAGAGATTTATACCCCTTCAAAGTCCATACTCCACAGAAGGCCGAGAAACAGCGCTCGTATCAATCCTCACTTTCCCTGACTAGGCCAGGACTGCAAAATCAATCAAACACAGCTTTTACTCCTGGTTTGCAGTGCACGAATAGCGTGTATCACGCCATGCTGACTTCTACGTATATATATAGATATATATATAATATATATATATATATATATATATATATATATATATATATATATATATATATATATATATATATATATATATATATATTATATATATATATATATATATATATATATATATATATATATATATATATATATATATATATATATATATATATATATATATATATATATATATATATATATATATATATATATATATATATATATATATATATATATATATATATGCATTATATTCAGACCAAAAGCATGTTACTGTAGTTCTTAGGTATGAACTTGACTGCAGTGTGTCCACTCTTGTCCGAAAAATAAAACCTGCGTATAAGACATTCAGTTTTCATCAAACATGAAATGAAGAAAGAACGTAGTAATTTCGTCTCACAACATCCCCCCCCCCCCCACACACACACACATGCTGCAAGCCCCTCCTATCGCACACCTATGTGAATGAAAGGTTTCCACATTTTAGTCCCTCACGTTGGCAGTGAGCAGATCAGTTCCAACCAAACTCGTCTGGGAGTGGCAATGTCGATTGAAGGAAACTTTTTTTTGCTGTTTTCATAGTATGAAGCCATCACTGTCACTGACGTTGCAAGCGGGTGGACAATATCCGGGGGCTCCGAGGGTTCAGGGGCCCAACCTGCAAATGCAGAAAAAAAATCTCGAAAAGTCATAACCCTGCCTACCGTCTAACCATCCAGCAAATGCCCTAAATGAACCAAAAAGCTATCAACAACTATAGAAGAACCAACAGCTTTTGAAGAACGGCAGACAAGAATGGGATTGGGAATTGAAGCCGGATCTGGTGCATGCAAGTCATGGCTGTTACTTCGTTCCTCCCCACGAAGACTGAAGGGGTCATAGGAAAATGGGTTTGTGATACCATTGGTTTGGCCCCTCCCTACCTCTTGTCCATGGGCCCCGAGGGTCGTGCTACGCCGCTGATCACTGTGCCACCAACGAACAGCAGTAGTCACGTGCGTTGAGTCTGTGCAATAGCTGATCGAGTGAACTTTATCTCCGCGGGTACGCTTCGAGGCAGACCTGCCAGAACACTGACACAGGGACCGCGGAGGCTCGGGCTATTGGGGATTTAGCCCGCACTTTTCCTGCCGTGGGCATTTTGGGACGCTGTAAAAGGCTTTTATTTTCTTGAAAATGTTATGCCGCTTTGATGGTCAGCCCGCGCATTTCAAAATTGGCTCCGAGGTCACGGTCCCTGTGAAATAGTTGAACAACGAACAATATTCGAACCAGCTCCGTACGTAGGTATTCTCCATAGCCAGTGATGAAAATGGGGAAGTCAGTAACAAGGCACTCCAGGAAAAAGCATGCCTATGGCTTCCCTCGAGTGTTGTATGTGTGTGTGCGTGTGTGTGTGTGTTTGTGTGAAGGAGGCGTTTTGTGTGTGTGTTTGTGTGAAGGAGGCGTTTTATTTATTCTGCTTTCGACGGGATATTCAACATATATGGGCCATTTAGTGCAAGGTATTTCAGTCAGGAACAAAAAAGTTTCGTCGGAAAATATATAGGTTTGTGTACAACACAAAAGGCAAAAAAAAAAAACAAAAACAAAAAAAAAATAATTTCGAGCGGACGAAAAATTACGTGCGGGCGGTCGAAGACAAACAAACAGTTTCTTAGGCCAAATAATGCAGTCGCAAAAGAGGCGTTAAGTTTGCTCTACAGGGTGGTTTGGGGAGTTTGGCTTAAAATTGAGAGGGAGTAAGCAGTCGCCTCAAGTTTATTTGTAATGAATATTACCTTAATCTTACGAATCTTCTCTTATCTCCTTTACAAGCATTTTCTTTACATTCATGGACAAAAATATTTAATGTTAAAGGTAAACAATGACTCATTTTTCTTGAATTAAGCAGCAATTAAAAAAGTATAAAAATAAGTTTTTCACATGATGCAAAGGGGCTACTCGTGAATTGGGATGCCGGGAATTTTCGTTTTGAAAAGAAACTGACGTACATTCTTGAAGGCGTGTGCATGTCAGTCTTGGAGCATAGTCTATCGAGGGCCCCTCTATAACTATGCTCGGAGGCAGGAATTGTGCAGTCACAGAGAAAGGGGGGGGGGCGCCGACACTGCATGAGGCACCATTCAAGCTTATTTTTCGTTGCCGAAAGCCCCACCAGAAGTTGGTAAGGCCGGGAGCGATGGGGGTAATATTTCAAGCCCACCCGAGATACTAACCTTAGGCTATAACTCGTATAACCTCCTGTTGCGATACATTCACCGGCTTTAAAAATCGTCCAAGACGAGGAAACCTGGAAGATCCCAATCATAAAAATGTTATGCAGTAAAATAATTTTAATTGCAGGAGAAAAGGGGCCTAAAGGGTACACAGACTTTAGCGTGGTGTAAAGGAAAGGTAATCACAAGCTAATTTACGAAAGTTTAGCATGCTTTGGCACCGTACCGCGTGAGAAACAGTGTCTTTAGGTTTCAGCTGCGTCGAGTGCATCTTGTATCAGAGAGGAGTTCGATGCGTCCGTGCGAGTTACTCGAATCAGGGAGTTGCAACAGATCCCTGCTTTCATAAGTGCCCTTCTGCGGTGGTGGATCCGAGGACTTCCCAGGGAAGAATTTTGGAAAAGGAAACTAGAACCTATGTATGCAATTTCGCAGGTTCTGATGGGCCTTGAAAACATGAACTAGGAACTGAAGTTTTCAGCATTTTCAGATTTCTTAAGTTTTTATTTAGGGCTTGGGAATCTCAGTCTGCCGGGACTGCAACCACCCCTTCCGCAGGTTACGGTAATGTTAAAGTTTTTACAACGAAGCTATCAGGGGCGGGAAGAATAAGGCCGGGCAGTAATTCACGTGCAATCGGCACACGTGACGCTACCATTCAACTGCGGTCAATGTCATTCAAGTCAGCTCGTCCCCAGTATCGCTGCGATATTCAGGTACGATGTCCAATCTTTACAAACATCTGTGCAGTATTATAACATCAACTTTGTGTACAAAATTTAGTCTTTCGGTGCTTCGGAAGTTTAATAAATACTTATTTCATTACATTTATATTTATCTCTTTGAATTTTAACGTACGTATGGACATCTTGAGTTACAGACCCAACCGAAATATTGGCTGCACACTTTTTCATGGCCTAGGACAAGCTGAGCTGCGGCAACATTGTTGCTCTTGTTTGATTGTATTACTCCGATCTGTGAAGTGCCGTCTTTGAGTAGAGATCAGGGCTGGAAAATATGTACCTATCATTCAGACCCTTCTAGCTCAAAATTTCAATGGTCATGGTACAAAAGTTGAACATGCCATACGAGCCCACATTATGAGCTTTAACCTGAAGGGTGGCATGTCCAGGTTGAAAACTTCTACAAGGATCTGGGGGGTGGGGGTGGGGGGGAGTAGCCCGATATTGTGTGTAAGACAACGGGTCAATAATTAGTGGTACGCTAACTTTAACGTTACATCCGCGTATGCAGGATTTTTTAATGGAGGGGGAGGGGGTGACTTCGAGTTTGACAAATGCCGACAATAGCGCCTTATGGAAGAGTGTAGAAAAGTATCTTCAACCGGGCGCCCCCAAACCCCACCTCCTCACCTCCCTTGATTCGATCTCGATTGAATACAAAGTTTCGCCTGGTTGAAGATATCAATAACAGAACAGCCAACATGCTGTCCGTCAGTGAATATTTAAATTACCATATCATGACGGTCAACTTGAAATTGGAAAGAAGTCTTAGCATTTATTTAAACTTTAGAAAGCGCGTGTACCAGCAAATAATCAAGTTCTTCCATTGATCAGCTTATAACTGATTTTGGTCCATTTGAAGGCCTTTGGATGTTAAAGACACAAATAAGTAAAGCAAAATACTCTACAGCGCCGACGTTCGCCGTAAATTTGATATTCGAGTTGGAGGATTTGCGCTCTTGAGACCAAAGAAGGCCAGAAAGTCAGGGAGACTGATCGTCATCGGAAGTGGTGACGTCAGATGGGGTTATGGACCATGCCCCTCGTCGAGGAAGGGGTAAATTGTCCAACGCAGTCAGGAAACGATAAACTTTGAAGATGCCCGCAACAACCATTCGCCTCTGTGATTTACTTGATATTTCGATTCAAATGAGGACCGATCCCGTAATAAGTCCCCCAAAGTTTCCAATTTCATGATTAAAAAGTCACAATGCGTGCCAGAAATTTAGAAGTTTGCTGTCGACTGCCTTTCGGCATCCCGTCGCCCTTGTCGGGATTCAGGCTGCAGTCCACGTATATACGCTAAGGCCCCTGTTGCGCAAATTTTGGCCCTAGCCCGGCCAGCGTCGCCATTTGATCGTACCTACTATACTGACTACATGTTTTCTGACGAAACTGGAAAATTCCGCGACCGGGAAGACCACGGCTTCCTGTGTTTCCCATGACTTCCCCTCCCCGCCCCTACCCCTATTGATGTCGTTTGTACTGAGCAAACTACGAAACATTTAAAGGCATTGATGCTATAAACATTAAAAGAAAAACTGTATTCAAGCGAATTGAAACAACCTCATTTGGACGTGTTTCAGGCAATATAGAGAACGGTATAATAATAATAATAATAATAATAATAATAATAATAATAATAATAATAATAATAATAATAATAATAATAATAATAATAATAATAATAATAATAATATAATAATAATAATAATAATAATAATAATAATAATAATAATAATAATAATAATAATAATATATAATAATAATAATAATATAATAATAATAATAATAATAATAATAATAATAATAATAATAATAAATAATAATAATAATAATAATAAGAATAATAATAATAATAAATAATAATAATAATAATAATAATATATAATAATAAGAATAATAATAATACTAATAATAATAATAATAATAATAATAATAATAATAATAATAATAATAAATAATAATAATAATAATAATAATAATAATAATAATAATAATAATAATAATAATAATAATAATAATAATAATAATAATAATAATAATAATAATAATAATAATAATAATAATAATGAAAATAATAATAATAATAATAATAATAATAATAATAATAATAATAATAATAATATAATAATAATAATAATAAATAATAATAATAATAATAATAATAATAATATAATAATAATAATAATAATAATAATAATAATAATAATAATAATAATAATAATAATAATAATAATATAATAATAATAATAATAATAAATAATAATAATAAATAATAATACTAATAATAATAATAATAATATATAATAATAATAATAATAATAATAATAATTACCAGGTCCAGTGGTGCAGTGGTCACAGTTCCGTCTTCAACGCCAGAGATCTGCGGTTCAAGAACCTGTCCAGCCGGCAAACCAACATCTGCTGATTCGACTTCTTTCACCGAGTCACCGCACTGGAAGAACCAACGTGGGGGTTCTTACAAATCCTGGTTCCCCAACCCATGCAAGATGGAGAAAGAACCTGACGAGTTAACCATACCGGCTCAGACGTCGCCCGGGATAAAAAGGTCTGTGCCAGCCGCTGTCTCTCTAGGGCATGCTGGTGAAAAGTGGGCTACTGGGCGGGCAACAAGGCAAAAGAAGTGGATGCAAGAGGAGAACGTGGAAGTGATGAGGTGCTACTTCCTGAGTGATCCAAAGAAACGGGGGTACCGCAAGCGCATGCACAGCATTTGGCAGCAGAGGAACCCGAGTGCACCTGTATCGGAACAAAGACTGGCCGATCAACGACATGCCATCAACAGGGCAGGAACACTCACACCTGTGGAGATTGAAAACATCCAGAGACAATTATCCTGCCAAGAGGAACATACAGACGAGGGACAACAACTACACCATCATCAGGAACCAAGGCAATACACTCCTGTCTTGGAACCACCCCTGGAAGTCCAATATGAGGAAATCCCACCCGAGGGAACGCTCGCCAGAGAGATAATAGATGAGATGGCAGCAATGAGGATGGTGGAGGTTAGGCCGCCTGTCCAGATATACAAACGGTCCGACCCGCAACTGTACCAGCTGGTGAAAGAGGCAAACATAGCTGTCCAGAGCATCCCGACAAATAATATCACCGAGATAAACCTGCTGATGTACTCCACAGCCAAGGCAATAGCAAGAAGGATCCAACCTGAAAGGGCAAAGAAATCCGCCAAACCCCAGACACCGCCATGGAAGAGGAGGTTGGAGAAGAAAATTGCACAGGCACGGAAAGACATCAGCAAGCTGGATGCTGCAAAACGAGGCCGAACCAAACTGACAGACGACCTGAAACAAAAGTACTGGTTAGAACGAAGGGGATTCAACCACGCCATAGAGGATGCCAAACAACGGCTGACAGCACTGGCACACAGACTCAAACGATACAATGCCAGGAATGAACAGTTCAGAGTGAACAAAATGTTCAAGGAACAACCCGGACGGGTCTATCAGAACCTCAGAGGCAATAGGAGTAAAGAATCCCCACCAGTACCAGATAGAGACGAGACAGAACGATTCTGGCGCAGAATATGGGGTGAGCAGAAATACCACAGAACCGAGGCCGAATGGATAAAAGACTTCAATGCCAACCACAAGGCCGTCTCTCCACAACCACCAGTGAAGATAACAGAAGAGGTGGTACGAGCAAAGGTGAAGAAGATGTCTAATTGGAAGTCACCTGGACCGGATCAAGTACAAGGCTTCTGGCTGAAAAAGATGACCAGTCTTCACCAAAGAATGGCGACACAGCTGCAGCAGATCATGGAGGAGCCAACATCCCTCCCCAAATGGCTGACAAGCTGTCGAACTACCTTGATCCAGAAAGATCCAGCCAAGGGCAACGCCCCCTCCAACTACAGGCCAATCACATGTCTGCCAACCACATGGAAGCTCCTATCGGGAATACTGGCAGATGCAGTAATTGCTCACCTAGGCCAGCACAACATCTTGGCGGAAGAACAAAAGGGGATCAAGCCTGGGAGTCGAGGCACCAAAGATCAGCTGATCATAGACAAAGCAGTTTGTAAGGACTCCAGAACCCGCCGTACCACCTGGCAGTGGCATGGATTGACTATCAGAAGGCCTACGACTCAGTGCCCCACTCGTGGATAATAGAGGCCATGCGGATGCACAAGATCGACAACAAGATCTGCACTCTCATAGAAGATTCCATGCCAAACTGGGTCACTGACCTAACTGCCAGCGGAGAACACCTCGCCAGAATTCCAATCCGATGTGGGATCTTCCAAGGAGATGCTCTATCACCATTGCTCTTCTGTGTAGCCATCAACCCTCTCAGCCACATACTCAGAAACTCTAGACGTGGATACACACTACGATCGGGTCACACAATACACCACCTCCTGTACATGGACGATCTAAAGTTGTACGGGAAGAATGAACGGGAGATTGACTCGATGATCAACACAGTCCGAATCTTCAGTGACGACATTGGCATGAAGTTCGGCCTTGAGAAATGTGGCAGGCTCATAATCAAGAGAGGGAAGGTGGAAGTTACGCAGGGCCTACTCCTAGACATCGGGAAGATCAGAGACGTGGAAGTAGAAAGAGGATACAAGTACCTCGGTATCCTGCAGGGCATGGAAAACCTCCAGAAACAACTAAAAGCCAACAAAATTAAGACCTACACCAAGAGGATCAGGCAAGTCATGAAAACGAAACTAAGTGGACAGAACAAGATCCAGGCTATCAATACATATGCCATGCCAGTTGTCAGCTACACTGCAGGAATAATTGAGTGGACACAAACAGAGATGAAGGACCTCGACCGCAAGACAAGGAAACTCCTGAACATGTACGGAGGACTCCACCCAAGAGCAGATGTGCACAGACTCTACCTCCCAAGACACCATGGCGGTAGAGGGCTGAAAGAGGTGGAAGCTACGGTCACCGCAGAAAGTGTGGGTCTCGATGAATACATCCAAAGAATGAAAGACAAAGAGCCCCTACTCCAAGCTGCCTGGCAAACCAAACAACAACAGCAACCAGAGGTGGTCAAGAAGGATGAGTGGAAGGCAGGATGGGCACGGAGGTACAAGAGTAAATGGAGAGAAAAGCCACTACATGGTCAATACCCCCAGCAAAGTAGAAAGAGGTTACAACCACGGAGATGGCGTACAAGTCGGCTATCCTGCACAGGCTTGAAAATAGAGACAGAAGCACCCATCACAGCTGCCCAAGACCAGGCACCTTAACACCAAAAGCCATCAAGCCAACATAATGAAAGTGACAACGGACAGTAAATGCCGAATGTGCCACAGAAACAGATGAAACGGTGAACCACCTCGTAGCTGGCTGCCAGAAACTTGCAGCCACTGAATATCTGGAGAGACATAACAAAGTAGCAGCTGCCCTGCACCTTGAAATATGTCGACACTACCGGTATCCCCACAGCTGAGCAACATCCATGGCTGCATAGACCAGAGACAGTCAATGAAACAGACCGAGTGAAAATACTGTGGGACTTCGAAGTCAGAACTGACAAGGTCATAACAGCAAGGAGACCTGACATAATTGTAGTTGAGCTAGCAGGAAAAGACCGCCAAGATAATAGATGTTGCGATCCCCCCTTGATAAGAACATACGAGAGGAAAGAAGCAGAAAAGACACAAAAAATACCAAGACTTGAAGTTAGTAGATACAGAGACTGTGGGATTGTCAAAGCAGAGGTGATACCAATAGTGATTGGGGGCACTCGGTGCAGTCAGTACCAGTCTGAAGGCCACCTCAAAGGGCACCCGGAGAACATGACCATAAGGAAACTCATGAAGCAAGCAATCCTCGGCAGCGCCCACATTCTCAGAAGGGTGCTTGACCTCCCAGGATCGGGTAGGATCCCGAATGTCAGCACCTGTGAATCCAGCTGAGAGAAAGAGCTGTGAATGAAATGATAATAATAATAATAATAATAATAATAATAATAATATAAGAAAATAATAATAATAATAATAATAATAATAATAATAATAATAAAATATAATAATAATAATAATAATAATAATATAATAATAATAATAATAATAATAATAATACTAATAATAATAATAATAATAATAATAATAATATAATAATAATAATAATAATAATAATAATAATAATAATAATAATATATAATAATATAATAATAATAATAATAATAATAATAATAATAATAATAATAATAATAATAATAATAATAATAATAATAATAATAATAATAATAATAATAATAATAATAATAATAATAATAATAATAATAAGAATAATAATAATAAGAATAATAATAATAATAATAATAATAATATAATAATAATAATAATAATAATAATAATAATAATAATAATAATAATAATAATAATAATATAATAATAATAATAATAATAATAATAATAATAATAATAATATAATAATAATAATAATAAATAATATAATAATAATATAAATAATAATAATAATAATAATAATAATAATAATAATAATAATAATAATAATAATAATAATAATAATCATAATAATAATAATAATAATAAATAATATTTAAATTTTATTTAATTTTTATCTTTTTGTTCTTGTCTTTTTTTTTTTCTTTTTTACGTTTTTTTTATTGCTTTAACCGTTGTCCCTTTGGGCCTTGATTACTTTTTGTAGAACTTGTGCGCTTTAAATTAAATTTAAAATTTAATTAATTAAAAATAAATATTATTATTATTTTATTATTATTTTTGTTGTGTTTTTTGGGTTGGGTTTGATTTTTATTTTTTTTTAATTATATTTTATTATTTTATATTATTTTATTATTATATTATTATTTTATTATTATTATTATTATTATTATTATATTATTTTTATTTTTATTATTTTTATTATTATTATTATTATATTATTTTTTTTAATTATTATTATTATTATTATTATTTTTATTTTATTTTTATATATTTTTATTTTTTATTATTTATTATTATTATTATTATTATTATTATTATTTTTATATTATTAATTATTTATAATTTTTAAATTTTATTATTTTATTATTATATTTTTTTCTTATTATTATTATTATTTTATTATTTTTATTTTTTTATTATTAATTATATTTTTATTATTATCCGCATGGTTTAGCCTTAAGGGACATTGTGAAAATTCAACAAATTAAGGGGGACACCGGGAATTAAAGGGAACAAAACTGTCCCTTAAAGGAATAGGTACCTTTTAGAAAAATAATTTTTTTGTCGCAAATAGGCTTAAATTTTTCCTTTGGTCTAATAAGTAGTTCAAAATTTTGGTTAGGGGGGGGTTAGGGGAGGGTTAGGGTTAGGGTTAAAAAATTTGAATTTTTAGTGTGAAAGTCAATTACTGTCCCCCTAAGTCAGTATCCACGTTATTTTTTTATTATTATTTTTATTTTGTTTTTTTGGGTTTTTGGTTGTTTGTTTGTTGTTGTTTTTGGTTTTGTGTTGTTGTTTTGTTGTTCTTGTTTTGTTGGGGTTTTTTTGGGTTTTGGTGTTGTTGTTGTTTTTGTTGTTGTTTTGTTGTTTTGTTTTTGTTGTTTTTGTGTGTTGGGGTTGTTGTTGTGTTTTTTTTTGTTGTTTTTGTTTTTGGGTGTTTTGTTGGGGGTTTTTGGGGGTTGTTGTTGTTGTTTTTGTTTTGTTGTTTTTGTGTTTTTGTTTTGTTGTGGTTTGTTGTTTTTTTTTGTGTTGTTGTTGTGTTGTTGTTGTTGTTGTTTTTTTTGGGGTTTTTGTTGTGTTGTTTTTTGTTTTTGTTGTTGTTTTTTATTTTTGTTTTTATTATTATTATTATTATTTTATTATATTATTATTTTTATTATTATTATATTATTTTATATTATTATTATTATTATATTTTTATTATTATTATTTTAATTATCTAAAAAATTTTCCCGTTCCCTTGCATAGCAGCTGAATGGAGAGGCCTTACATAGCGAAGTCACCAATATCAGTAAGACCGTGATACTTTTTTGGAAAAGGCAGGGGCTTTCGAAAAAAAAAAAGGAAAAATAAAACTGTAATTTGAGTAGTACAAAAGACATCAAAAATTTTTACGAAGTTCCATTTTAAATTGAGTGAAAAAGCTTCAAATTTTATATCTCAGTTTAGGAAGGGCCCTGGAAGTTGGAGTGGACCACGGGATGATTTTTTTTAGTTTTGAAAATTTAATTTTTTAGAAACCCAATTTTTCCATTTTTACCCATAGATGGCAGGGTGGTGTAGGATTTTGCCCGACGGGGCAGGGGGGTTAGCCAGACTCTTCGGCCCGGGGGGGCCCCCAAATAAAATTTGTCCCGTTTTCAGTTTTTCCAAAAGAATTGTAAGGGGGTCCCCCCCACCCACCGTTTTTTTTGGGGTTCCAGTTTACCCCCCCCCCCCGCCAACCCGGAAGTTGGAAATTTGAAAAGAATGGGCGGGGGAAGAAAATATAGACTTGAATTCAAATTTTCCTTATAGAACGAACTGAAAAAGTCACTTTGCCCACTTTTTAAAAATTTTTTTTCAAAACGCGGATGAAATGATGAAGATTTGATGAACCGGGGGCCCCCGCAGTGATAAACTGGAGGTAAGATGAGGAATTCCCCGAGGGATCCAAAACCTTTCCCAGGGGACTTTTGAGACATATCTAAGCGGAGGCGCAACCACCAGTTGCGCGAAGCGTGAAAAGGGTAATATTTGGCCAATATGCCTTCCTAGATTACAGGGATGACACTTCCCAGGTAGTGTAAGTTGCACTTAAACATTATAAAATATTTTTTTTTTTAAGATTTTAGGGAGATGCTGCCACAGTCACACCGGGGCGTCCCCTGAGAGAAAATTGAAAAACCTAAGTGGACAGAGGTAAGATATTATCACTTAGCCTATATCTCAGCTGGGAATGCAAAATATGGGCAGGCGTGGAGCTAGCGCATGTTTTGAGTGTCCATGTGGCTTATCTGTGGGCGAAGAGCCTGAACGAAATACTTAACTATTTAAAATGGAATTGGATGCGACTACCAATAAACATAGAATCACAATTGATTTTTTTTTATAATTACCTAACTAAGAATAGGCTATCGGTAGATAAATATGATGGTCACGGTGATAGGTTGCCTACGTAGCAGGCTATACAGCATATTCCTTGTTCAGTCATATCCCTAACAGTTTGGCAGCTAGGGAGTTGTCAGGGCAGAAATTAGGAGATGTGCAAACAGAGTCCGCTCCGCGGGGTAGGTGATAGGGTGAGTGTAAGATGGGAGCGGAGGGATTATGCCGGGAACTACACGGGGGGCCTCGTTGAAGGATAATCCATTTAGATTTTCACAAAGAACAAAAAGAAAACAAGCAGCAGGAAAAAAATCCTTCTTGAATAAGAGAGCTTGTCCTGCGAGGCATGTTTTCCTTCAATTGTCTAAAATTTCTTTTAATTTATTCTCGTCTCTTTTCTTTCAGCAGATTTTTTTTTTGCTTGTTTGCTTCCCCCCCATTTATTTTAAAATTTGTCCCTATTGTCTGCCTAGAGGATGGGATCCATACCCCTAATGGATCTGCAACCTGGGGGATGGAGAGTGAATGAGGGACGCGTGAACGCATAGGTTTTGAGTAAATTCTGCTCAAACTGTCCTGTAAAATGGACTTAAACTACAACGACACTCTGCCCCTACATCCCAAAAAAACCCTCAGGACGGCGGGTCGAAATAAGGTTCAGCCCTCCAGTCGAGAACAGCTTTTCTACAGCATCTATGGCATACAGTTCCAATCTTTTAGGGTTACTATGAACCTTCAAAACACGTGGATTTTTTGCTACTGTTTCACGGTCAGGTCATTATACGACAAAATATTGTTTTGCCGTACCTCCCAGATGGCCCGGAAATGCCTTCCATGCAGGCGTCTAGGGTCATATGTTTGGGGTGTGACGGTCCTAAATTTGCGACTGCTGGTTGTATTTCCAACTTAGTGGTGGCACGTTGAATTGCCATTTTTTTATGAGCCCTGCGTTTGTAGCCTATACAGCGTGGGGATCCTTCCCTGTCACAACATTAAAGGTGCCGTCTGAGGGAGAGGTTTAAGGGGAGGGGCTCCCCTTTGGGAAATGCTGTTAACTTAAGTTGCTTAGAGCAAATAGTGCTTTCTGTGGGATATTTTGGAAGCTGATCAATATATGGCTGGACACCATGCCATAATTTAGTGAGTCTAATTTTGGTAAGGTAAAGAAGGAGAGGGTTTTGTTTAAGAAGAAAAAACACGTGCCAACAAATTCCCTTGTGCCATGCCTGCCCTGAGTTTTTACACAACAAGTGGGGATCCTTCCTTTGTCCACTACATGAAGGTGCCGTCCTGGGGAGGGGTGTCACCTCCCCTTTGGGAAATTTGTGTAACGTTGCCTTAGATGTAAAAATGGTGATATCTTAGGCATATTGGGGGTATCCTGTATGCTGGAAAATGAGTCCATAATTTAGTGAATTTTAATTTTTGGTTAGGTGGCAGAGAATATATGTGTCCAAGAGAAAATAACGTTGTCATCAAAACCTCGAAAGTTCCCCCCCCCCCCCTTTTGACTACGTTACTGTTCTACTCGTGGAAAGTTTCTACGCAAAAATACGTACGTGGAGTCAAACAGAAAACATTCTTGGATTTACGAAAATTTCGGTTCCTCATGGTGCATTATAAAAAGGGCATCTAAGGATGGAGATACCTGTATAAGGGCTCCTGGAACTCTGGATCAATCATTAAAATGGCGCCAGTTGCATCATCCAAATGATAATATAGAGCCTGGGTTCTTAAATGGCGGCCCGCGGGCAATCCGGCCGCTAGCGATCCAATCGGCCCGCGAAGATATGAGGTTTAAAAACAAAAAATGGAGGTTGGAAAACAAACGCGCTACAATAATCCACGTATCTTTTCGAGATATATTTTGTGGGAAGACGCGCTTTTTGTTACTTGAAATAGAGTAAGCAAAACGAAAGTACCAAAACACCATTTTTAGAACGAACTTCGTACGTTTACCTTAATTTATCATTGTAATTTCACCGTATACTTCGTAAGGACAGCTTCGTGCAGTTACTGTTCCAAAGTATATGCAAGTTCAGGAAAGGGCTAGGGGTTACCCATCTCTGGGTAAAATAAACAAACTTGGAAAATTGGGTGTGAGATCCCGGGGAATTTCGGACTGCCGCCACTCGAAATTTTCTGGTACAGGCAATTCGCAGATTCCTGTAAAGGTCAGTGAATAATGAAAATTCCTCCCCCTTTTCTTTTTTTTCCCTTCCTCTTTTCTACCACCGAAATCATAAAAAGGCGACATACAGCGCGAGCGTGTTTCCCTTTTTAGTCATATTGGGTCATTTTTGCCAAAATGAACTCACTGGATGGTACGAGTGGTCGGGCATAGCTGATGAGGCCTGCAATTTCACGGGGAGCACTAGGGGTAAGGAGGCCAGGATTCTTTTCGAATGATTTATCTTTTAATTTCTTTACCAAAACTCTTCCCAAACTACCAAAATTACCGTGCGCTTGGCGCGCTTTCCATGTTTAAGCTCAATTTAAAAAATTACATAAGCAACTCAATTATCCACAAGTCAACGTGTAATTCCCCCCAAAACCGAGGTGCAGTTTGTCCGACAAGGGTGGTCAGATCAGCAAGGTTGGGTAGGGAAAGTCTGTCAGACAAGTTTCATTGGATACAAATTATGAGGGACACAGGCTTCTTGGTAGAAGGGAAATAGGCCTAAAAAGTTGCCTCTCATTTGCTTTCTTATTTGAAGAGTTTTTTTTTCAAATTATGAAATCTCGAAATTGAAACGATTGCTTAGATACATCTGAAATAGGCTTGGTGGAAGCGCTTCCAAAATTTGGAAGCTATTTTAACACCTACATTCTTGGCACGCTACACGTACCAACCAGACGTGACCCCGCGTCAGCAAGTGTCATAAAAAGTTTCCCCGTCCACACCCAAACATATTCTTTCGAGGTGGATATTCACCGCTGAATATAGAATGAGTTTATTATCCCGCCTCTGCATGGCCCAGGATTTTCCTTATTGCCCAAAGTAATGGTTCAAATTGGTGATAACTAATCTGTTCTGTGCGCCTCAAATCGAACTAAGGGATAATAAGTTTCAGCTACAGCGTTTCACTAGTTCATGGGGAGCTTCTGGCGGGCTCCCCCTTGTTCACAGGAGTGTTTTCCTGACCTCTTTGGGGCTCTTCGAAGGGGGACCCCTAGACACCGATCTTCTTAAGTGGAGGCTTTACGTTCCCGTGGGGTCGTTTAGACATGTCAAAATGGGACTTCCGTTCACAAACGTACGAGCCTGTTTTTGCCGCGAGATTTTCATGATAAAAATGTCGCCCGCCAACAAAAAATAATTAACGAACCCTGATATAGTAGGACGCGAAGTACTTTACTACATTTATCGTATTTTATACTAAGTTTAAACGAAAACAGGCGAACAGCGTCCAGCATGGGGAATGGGCGCATAGAGCAGAAAGGTGATATTATACCAGGCCTCCCTGACAGGTAGAGCAAAAACAGCGCGTAGCCACGGGGGGGGGGGCCTGGGGGGTGCTACGGCCCCCAGATATTCGTCAGACCCCCCACGGTTTTTGTGTCCTAATAATATGTGTAGGAATTTAAGAAAAAAATAAATGGTGACAAAACACATTTGGCGCCGTATGAAATCAATCATAACTTTAAAATGCCTACTTTCACTAAATTAGGTATATAATCTGCATGTCGTTTACTTCTCAGATAATCACTTGGGACGATGAAACGAAACGTACGACGACTAATTCGGATGGACATTGTCGGGTTTTAGACCCTTTCTGCCTTTCGGATGGATGGTTGATTTACTGAAAACATAGCAACCATACACTGAGACCATCTTACACGACCATTCATATGCCGGCTCATAACAAAATTATGCCGTACGGTCAGGTACTGCGTTCGAATAATTTGTCCTTAACAAGATTCCTGTCTCTCGCCTTGCCCATGACAAGTGCATGTAGAAACTATGTTTTCGACAAGTCCTCTTTAAGGAGCGGAAACTTCGCACTGGCGTCACGGTCCGGACGGATTTGTAAAAAATTACAACAAGGTTCCGGATTTCATGTGGTGTCCCACATGATCCCTATTCTGTTTGCGAGTTAAAGAGTTTGAAAGATTAATGGTGGGATTATAGGTCTGACCAATAATATACGATGACTTGAGTCCGTGAATAAATACAGCACCATTTGCATCTAGACACCATTAAAACCGGAAAAATTCTAAAGGGACGTGGACACCCTTAGACCCCTACATAAGGACAGTGATCTATGTCCTCCTTGCTAGAAAATAAATATGCGTAACCCTAGGTTAGAGACAAATGGTATGATCTAGATGGAAAGGGGGTAGGTAATTGAGTGGACATGTAGCCTATGGCAGGGTGGATGGACAATGTAACAGAGATATACTAGAAAAGGTGAAATATGGGAGAATGCGGCAGGAATAAATGAAAAGGGAGGCATAATTCAGTATGATTCTTGTTAGTATCTACAGCTCAATATGATATCAACGGCCGTACACAGCGGGAGGCGGGCAATTACCTCCCAAAAATTTTCAAAGTGCATCGTTTCCACTTGCGAATGTTACAGAGAAAACGCAGGTAAAAATATAAAGAAATAGCTGTGATCGTACAATGATAGAACTTAAAAAATTTCAGATAGGCAGATCAATGTTTTCATACCTATATCTGTTTACACATCACCAATCATTACAGCTCTATTAGGACAGCTCATTATTACTTTTTGCTCTATTTCTAGCTACTTTACTCAATTCTCGCGGCTAGGCAGCCGATTATGCATAGCTACAATTTTGCTGTTATTGTATAGTAGCTTCAAACGTTTTTAAAACCGTGCCATTTAGTCAACTAAAACGTTGTTAACCAATAACACTCCCTCCCCTCCCTCAAACCCCTCCCAACAACAGAGTCATGGCTGAGGGTCCGCTTCACATCGTATCCACCTCGCTAGCAAACGCTCTCAAAAACTGACTTTGTCGAACTTAGTCAACAACTACTTTCGTTTTCCTTTTAAAGCTGATAATCCCCTCAAATATTGCACCATTGCTATCTATAACGTCCTCCTGAAATTACAAAATTTTGCCAAGGGGAGGAGACACCGTTCCCTTTAGTACCATCCCTAGCACAGATCAGTAATGCCCACTTTTGCCCCCGTAGCAAAAAAAGTGTATGTGCGCTTGTGTATAACCATTTTGCATGGAATTTTTTTCCCATTATTTTGAGAAATGGCAGACATGAGTTCGAATTTCAGGTGGGTACATGCAGCTTAAAACACGTGGAAGTTGCCGTTTTCCGGCCATCTGGAGGTTTGGTAGGACTAAAAATGTTCTGCACGCTCCGCGGCAAAACTGTTTGGTGGCGCTTCGCTAGATAATATGACAAGCCGGACCCTCGTCGATGCCGGCCCCCCATGTGTAACCTAGGCCCCCCTAAATATTTCATCCCTAGCTACGCCCTGAGAGCAAAAGGGGTGACGGACTAACGAGCGCGTTTTAGATGCTCTTTCGTGGTAAGGATATTAAAAAATACCATCTATACAGATAACGGCTGCGCGCGCAAAGCGACCTCCGTAAAAAAAAAATGAAAACTGTATAACGGCAAAAGTACTTAATTCTTACACATAATGCACAAATTAGATTGAAAGATACCATTTTGATGCAAGGCCACCTACAGATGTTGGCGCGGTATCTTTGTTTTCGCGAAAGTGTTTGATCAAGCATAGTTATTTCCATGTATAAACCTTTATAATGGTCATGAGATGGAGTGCAAACCGTGACGAAGCGGGCGAAGGCGCGCCGACATTTTTCATTAAATAAGTTTTCCATGACAAACTGGCATTCAGATTGCCCAACAAACATACATGCCATTCAAAAAGGCCCTTCTTTTACCTGGTAAGCGATGGTAAAGCTTACCACTTTGCTGCTGTGCAGGTGCGGTTGCAAGAGACATTTTTTTAGGGGGACTATGTTTGCCATTGACCCTGTGTGAAACCGGATAAGCGAAGGCCCGTGGCCAGAGATTCGGACAATAGGAGGCTCCGGTAACGCAAAAGTGGGCACTGAAGAAGATTATGTTGTAGCAGTGGTGTTCAACAGATGTATGCAGTTTGCGTGAAGCTCAGGAAGATGATATCTACAAGCCGTGCCCGGAGCACACTAAAGAAATCGGGCCGACCTCTAAACGTGCGCCCTAGTGCGCGAAGTCCCCTTTCCTGGCGCAGCTGGCCCCTTCTCTTGTGATGCAGCGATGGAATATGTGCAAGTCTCACAATGAACGGACCATGGCTATGGCTAGATGTGCACTCAGCCTCCACGCACGTTTACATGAAGAGGTGAGTGTTTTCGGACGATGAGGGAACCATGCTGCTATGGGGTGCCACAAGGCCCGGGATGACCAGTATAAGATTACACCTGACCTTGTTTATGCTAGAAAAGTTCACTGTGCTTTGTGCTATCATGTTCATAAGTGATAAGAAAAAGTCACCTCCCACCGGGACCTCTCCAAAAGGGGGACATTGAGGGTCACACACACGGGTGCTTGACGATTGTATCCTCCACGGATCAGTTGACGGGCTGAAAAAAGCTATGTCTGAACACCAGAGGCGTTTAGTAGCGCACCTAGCTATGCCCCTGCTTCCATTCATCCAACGCGTCATTTCCGCTTCCCTTATCCTTTATATTTTCTCTGTCTTTCTTCCTCCTCTTTTCCTTTTTCTCTTTCCTCTCGCCTACCATTATCCTATGCTTCTCTCCTTTTCCTTTTGTTTTCTCTTCTTTTCTCTCTACTCTCATTTTTCTCCTCCCCTCCTACCCGGGGGACGTGCCCCCGGGGATACGCGCCTGCAGTGGGTCCTCGTATCCGATCGATGTTTAAAAGGTGTGCTTACTCATTACTTGTAATAGCATAATCCTCATTGGGCACCAAGGGGCCACATCCAATTTTCGGGTGCACGTTCCCCATCTCTCCCTGGCGACGCTTACTGATCCCCCATGCTGAAAAAGGACAGGTGGAAGGATTATCCCCCCCCCCCACACACTTTTTTCCAGAACCCTGATGAAAATATAGAAAGTTGCATGGATTCAACAGCTGGTAATATTGCTGATTCAAGAAAACCGAATCTAAAATGTGAAACAGCCATTCAAGGGATCAAAATGTGTAACATGCTTCAGATTACACCGACATCATCTAGCTCCAATTTTACAGGCCCTTAATGAGCCCCAGATCCTCGCTTCTAAGGCTTACTCAAATAACAGTCTTGTTTTTTTGTTTTTCGAAAGCCACTTGCCACCTTGTGCCAAAATGTGATCACTGGATGTTTACTGTTATAGGGTGACTTCGCTATACAAAGCCTCTCCGTCCATGCTAGGTAAGAGACACCAAATTTTCAAAGGCCATATACACACATCTTAACTTCAAAGGGAAACAAAAGAGGTGAATGTGAGTTGTACAAGAAGGGCATCACCAATTATTGCGCAATCAGACTATTTTAAATTAAGTGGAAAAATTTCAACATTTTATATTCAGCAACGGAGTAAGTCTGAAAATGGAGCTGGATGTATGAAATTCATTTTCCGACTTCTAAAAGCATAAACTTGACAAATTCTAGACTTTAGGTCCACCGACAGCTGCTGTTTATGAACAAAATTCAGTCTTCGGTCAGTTTGCAACTGCTAACGCAATGAATACAATAATGCTTCTACCAAAGTAAAACTTTTAAACATGTATTTTTTTTCATGGTGATTTATATGAACACATCTTAAGATAAAATCTCTTACGAGCCTACTGTTCATATTCATAATTCCGATATCTTTTTAGCCTGTTCTCACTACCAGATGTTGGGTCTTTGGATTCTCCCCTTTGGTTCAAAGGCCCATAACCTGTACCCAAAGTTTCTCAAAAGCCAACCAGAAAGCCAAAAGGCTTATGATTCCTTGCCTATGGAATATGGTAAACACAACATGAATCCCCATATGACAAGCATGAGATACCTCCACAGTTACTCCCACTTGAGATATCATGTTATAACGTAAAAAAACATTTTGAAATCTTGTGACCCAAAATGGACTACATGCTAAAATGCAACAATCCAGAAGCCAAGTATGAGATCCCTCATCGTAACTCTTTGAAAAATATCATGTTCAGTAGATTTTGACCATTTTTTGACCTCAATGGGACCTTGACCTTGCACGAAAAAGAAAAATTATTAGGATCATCTACACAATACGACACAACACATGTCAAAGGGTAAGATCCCTCGGTATCCTTCTTGTGATATTCATTGTTCATGTTTTGACCTTTGTCCTTGTGACCCAAATGGACCTTTGACCTCCACAAAAAACAATACAGATTATCTAATCATACGAGCAATACACAACCCAAGTATGAAATCCCTCACAGTTACCCTTCTTGAGATATATCATATTTACAAGGATTCACCTTTGACCTCTGGTAACCCAAAATTTTATACCTTTGACCTCCACTAAAAACAATAGGAATCATCTACTCAATATGGGCAAATCCCCATGCTACATATGAGATCCTTCCAAAGTTACCCATCTTGAGATATGGTGTTACAAGGTTTGGAACTTTTGACCACTGGTGAAACAAATGAACCTGTGACCTCCACCCAAAAATGATAAGAGATCATCTACTCAATATGGCAATTTCAACAGGAAGTATGAGATCCCTCACATTTATCTGTTAAGAGATATTGTGTTTACAATTAATTCCAAGATTTTACCATTGGACCTCTGGACCCCAAATGACCTTGACCTACACCAAGAAAAAAGACAGGCTTCCATCTAATTAATGTCGGTGTAATCCACACGTAAGTTAGATCCTCCATTTATCATCATTGAGATATCGTGTCTTACATTATTTCCCAAGATTTTACCATTGGACCTCTGGTGGACCCAAATGACCTTTGGGACTGCTACCACAACAATTAGGGGATCATCTACTCAATATGGGCTATTCACTGATAAGTATGAGATCCCTCACATATATGTCTGGAGTATCATGTCTACAACTAATTCCCAAGGTTTTACCATTTGACCCTCTGGTGACCTCAAATGACCTTTGGACCTCCCCCAAAAAAGACAGGCTTCATCTACTCAATGTGGGTTAATCCACATGGTACGTATGAGGATCCCTCATGTTTATCATTCCTTGAGAGATTGTGTTTACAATTAATACCCAAGATTTACATTTGACCTCTGGTGACCCAAAGATGACCTTGACCTCTACCAAAAACAATAGGATCATCTACTTAATATGGGCTATCCACCTGCGTAAGTATGAGATCCCTCACTACTATCTGTCTGGAGATATCGGTTAAAAATTCCCAAGGTTTACCATTTGGCCTAGTGACCTCAAATGGACCTTTGACCTCCACCAAAAAAGAACAGGCTCATCTAATCAATGCAGCTATCACATGGTAAGTATGAGATCCTCACATTTAATCTGTTTAGAGATATAGTGTTTACAACAATTCCCAAGATTTACCCATTTGACCTACTGGTTGACCCCAAATGACCTTTGACCTCTACCAAAAACAATAGGGATCATCTAATCAACGTGGGCTATTCCACATGGTGAGTATGAGAATCCCCACATTTATCATCCTTGAGATATCGTGTTACAATTATTTCCCCAGATTTTACCATTTGACCTTGGTGACCCCAAACGACCTTTGACGTATACCAAAAACAATTAGGGATCATCTACTCAATATGGCTTATCCACCTGGTAAGTATGAGTCCCCACATATATCTGTCGGAGATACCGTGTTTACAAACTAAATTCCCAGGTTTTACCATTTGGCTCTCGTGACACCAATGACCTATGACCTCAACCAAAAACAATAGGGATCATCTACTTAATATGGATATCCACCTAGGTACGTATGAGATCCCTCACATTTATCTGTTTAGAAGATATCGTGCTTACAATCAATCCCAAGATTTCCATTTCACCTATGGTGACCCAAATGACCTCTGGACCTCTCCAAAAACCAATAGGGATCATCTACTCAACGGGGGCTATCCAATAGTGAGGATGAGATCCCACATTATCATCCTTGAGATATGGTTTACAAAATTCCCCAGATTTTACCATTTGACCCTATGGTGACCCAAAGACCTTTGACCTCTTCTCAAAAACAATAGGATCATCTTACTCAATATGGGCTATCACCGGTAAAGATGAAGAATCCCTCACATATATGTCTGGCGATATGTGTTTACAACTTAATTCCAGGTTTTACCATTTGGCCTCTTGTGACCCCAAATGACCTTGACCTCTACCAAAAAATAATAGGGATCATCTACTTTATTATGGGCTATCCACTCTGGTAAGTATGAGATCCCTCAAATATATCTGTCTGGAGATAATCGGTTTACAACTAATTCAAGGTTTTACCAATTTGGCCTCTGGTGACCTCAACTTGCTTACCTCCACAAAAAAGAAAGGCTTCATCTATCAATGTGGGTAATCCACATGGTAAGTATGAGATCCCTCAATTTATCCGTTTAGCAGAATATCGGTTTACAATCAATTCAAGATTTTACCATTTGGCCTATGGTGACCACAAAGACTTGACCTCTACTCAAAAACAATAGGATCATCTACAAAAATATGGGCTATCCACATGTAAAAGATGAGATCCCTCACATTTATCCTGTCTAGAGAATCATGTTATACAACACAATTACGAATAATTCCCAGGTTTTTACCAATTCCCCTCTGGTGACCCCAAATGACCTTTGATCTCCACAAAAACATAGGTATCATCTAATCAATTGGGCAAGCAACGTAAGTATGAGCCTGTCACAGTTACCCTTCTTGAGATATCGTGTTTACAAAGTTTGCGTTTGAGCTCTCCTGACACCAAATGACTTTGACCTCCACCACAAAAAACAATAGGGTATTCATCTATGCAATATGAACAACCCACACCACCAAGTATGAGCTCAGTCACACTTACCCTTCTTGAGATATCGTGTTTACAACGCGAAAACCGTCACATACCCCACATACACACACGCATACACACACACACATACAACACACACGGAACATCACCATCGCATAGATTCCTTGCCTGGACTACAGCAAGGAATCAAAAATGGAGTAAGTAGTTTTATTACTCTGGACAAAAAAGGGCTCCTTGATTATTCCATGGGCATTTTAAGGACATGCTGTGGGGGGACAGACTGGGAACCCTGGGTTCTACCTGTACCATTACTAGGCCCAGCTTGGTGGTAAAAATTCACTGGGCTCAAGGCATGACCTTAAAGGGCAATTAGTACTACTTACCAAAACTTGTAAGAGAGAAAAACTATTTTGTATCTCAGCACATTACATTAAAAATAAATTCACAAAAGGGGAGGAACTACTCCCCCTTCATTAGATTCCTCCCCAAGAGGGCACCCCATGTGAGGGTGACACCAGAGCAAGCAGTCGGAAAATTGGGGAGCGGGATTTTTCTGGCTTCCGAAATCAACTTACTTGGTATTTTAGTCTACATACAGCTTATCAAAACAGCCCACCCTAAATCCCTTATAGCTTTACCTGAAAATAGCCCCATGTATACAGGCCTGTCGTCAATACAATGAAGTGACATAATATTAATGGCAGGCACGTAGCCAAGGGGGGGGGCAGGGGACAGCCCCCCCCAGATTATTTTTGGTTATTTTAAATGTTTATTTTACAATATTGCAAGTTCTTTCCCCTATTTATATTGTGGTAAAATCAGCGGGACGTGCCATTTCCATCGATCCGGGATGGCATTTTGGTCCAAATTTTCTGCGCTTGTGCCAACTTATGGGGGGTGAAGCACTGAGAGTCTGTCTAGGCTTTGCACACCCACCCCTTGACATTCCTGGTATGCCCTGCTTATGGCAACACAGACTAGCATTTCCATCCAAACAGCTAAAACGATGGGGTAAAGTATGTGAACTACCCCCATGTAATATCTCTGGTGAAGCCGTGCCATACTGTCCATTGTTAATGCATCATCTACAAACAGTAATCATAATCATGTATAAAACACGGGAGGAGAGTTGGAACGCAAACCTAAACATTTTCAACCACATTCCCTGTGATGGGAAATGCTGAATAAATAAATTCAATGGTGGAATATTTGTTCTCAGTACTGGGCCAAGACCCCATTTCAAAAAATTTTTACTGTTGAAAAATCAAAGTCAATGGGCAATTTCCACAATTTTGGTGGGGACATGTTCCCCCCCCTCCCCCAGATTGCTGCACCTGAAATAATGTCTAAGACATAATACAATTTTGCACTTCACTTTACTATCTTATTTTTCTTTTTTTTGCAAAATTTACATTTGAATCTTTTTCAATGATGTTCAATTATATAACTGTAGTAGCCATATACTGTATATAAAAACGTGAAAAAGAGAAGTAAAACAATTGGAACCATGAGTAAATTGCTGACATGGAGTAAAAAAAAAAAAAAAAAAAAAATAGGTTATTTTACACCACAAGAAACCGAATCATGATACTTGTTTAATTACAACTTACCATGACGAAATGACACTATTAAATATAAAGACACACTTTCCCAACAGGAGTAATCCATAAATGAATAATGTCATACATGTTTTAAACAATCACAACCCAAACCTACATCATATAGAAAGATAAATGTAACAACTACCTTACTTTTATAAACTTGCCTTTCTTCTAATCTTAAAATAATTTTTTTAAAAGTATAAAAAGTTTTGTTACCACAGTTAATCCCTAATGTTTTTTATTGACCCCCATCGACCCTTTCCAAATAGCAAATACAAAGGACTATGGATAGGTTTAGGCATGTGTCATTTTGTCAATGGAATTTTATGTGGACAAAAAAGATGCATCTCAAAACCTTATGTCCACATAATTCTTTGCAAATTGCTATTTGGGAAAATGGTCAGTGTGACAAGGATCTATCCCTTATAATCCTTACCCTCCCACCGTATGAAAGACATCCAAACTAAAAAGTATGGACTTGTGTCAATATGATACTTTATGAGACAACATGTTAATAAGATTTTAGTGACGACCTCTGGACGACTCAGATTGGACCTTTAATCATCACCAAAAATGCAAGGGTTAACCCACTCTACAGGCATTGACATGCAATGAATAACCTATGGATGAGTACCATGCTTTCAAGGACAACAAATGGAGAGTAAAAAGTTCCGTCAAAAACTTCCCCTCCTAGGTTACTTTAGACCCTCTACAATTACAACATAAAAAAAAAAAAACAACCAGGTCTAGTGCCCCTTCAGAAATAGCTATAGCAGTCTGTGTTTGAGTTAAATTGTCAATGTCATTTACCACACCACTTCTCTGTGTGAGCTGTCTCCTAACTAGACAGATGGGTACATATCCATAAGTCCAGCACTGATCATCTGTGGGATGCTGTTCTGCTTTGACACGCCATCAAAGTGCAGGCATTGATTGTTATACAGATAGAGGGATATTCCTAAAATACTTTTAAGGTGATACAACGCATCGTACACCAATGCTATACCTCATGAAGATACTGCTCATGTAAAGCTTTTATGCAGTTGTAACTTAATACCCTCCTATGATGTTTGATTTCCAAAACAAGAAACAGCAGACTCATCCGCCTCAAACTGAAACACCCACAACCAAGATAAACATCCCTTAAAGCGGACCTGAAGTCTAAGACTTCAAGAATTCAGAGGTTAGAAAATAAATTTCATTCATCAATTCCCATTTCATAGCTTCCTCCGTTGCGAGACATAAAATGTTGAAGTTTATTCACTTTAATTGAAAATAGGTCAACGGTGCCCATAATTTGTGTGTCTTCTTGTACAACTCCACAATACCTGCTTTTGTTTACTTTTGAAATTAAGATGTTTATATGACCCTTGACATTTACTGTGAATACAAGCATGTTGTATGGAGAGGGTTTTATATAGCACGTCACCCTACAACAGTAAGACAATGATCAAACATTGGACAAAGTGCAGTGGCTTCGAAAAAAACGAAATACAAAGACAGTAATTTGAGTAGTACAAGAATGGACTCAGAAAATTATTGGGGCAACCTACCATTTTAAATCGAGTAAATAAAGCTTCAACATTTATTACTCACCCAAGGAATTCCTTTGAGATGGGAGTTGGACTATTTCATGCAGTTTTCAAGTTTGTAACATTTATTTAAAATTCAAGACTTTTACGGTTCACATGAACATTCAACATATAATAACTTTAATTTTCTGTGTCATGGCCAGCAGTACCAATAATTAAGGGGACGCTTAAAGCTATGCGTTCTGTCCACTAGAATCCAACATAAGCTTTTCAGACTTCTTTGGTTTCCTTAACCTTTCATTTTTATTATTTTATGTTATTGTTTCTATCTGAAAGATACTCTATCAATTAGTGTATCTATCATGCATGATGTCAACTATCCGTGGATGAATTTGGGACTAATTGAATTACGTAGCCTCTAAGGCTACGTGTACGGAATCGTATTTCAGATCCCTATATCTTAATCATTTGGAAGGCAAACTACCCCAAATAAGACATTTTTTTACATTGCGCAAAGAAAGTAATCCATTTCACTACGCGACTCCATTGAGCGTATGAATAAAGGCGAAGAATCCTGTATTCAGTTAAAGTCGCCAGTGATGATGTTTACCAGGACACTCAGCTTCCAAATGTTCAGGTGCGAACAGAATATAACTCGAGAAATTAAGGATTTACAGCAAGAGAGAAAGAAATATGAGAACCTATGCAAACTTTCGCACTTGCTCATATATTTTACAAAAGTAATCGCAATAGACGTCGAACGTGGCTTGTTTGGACGCCAAGATTCATGACTGGGCTCCATTATGGGCCGGACAACGAAAACTTAGAAAATGGCTTCTAGGATGTAGTGGTCTTACTTGTATTTTATAGGTCTACCTTTATAGCACGTACTGTGTAACGCACCATTGACATATATAATTAACTAGACACATCAGACAAACGCACGCTGTTCATGGACCTGCATAGTACCAAAAGTATGTACGGATCTACTTTCGAGGACGAGTTGTTCGTTTTGAATTTTGGTTGACCATAATCCTCATTTTCAATCTCGCATGCGGGATAGTCTGAATATTGTTTAAATTGACCCAATCTCAAGGTCGGGAATTTTAAATGATGACCAATCGTAAGAAAGTGATTCCTGTCAAGCTCCGAATATGGACGAAAATTTTTTTTTCAGCACTTTTGAGAAGGTATTACAAGCTAATTAGTGTCGCTGGACAAGCTTGAGTTTACAGAAGGCGCAGTCGAAGTAGCGCTAATTCCAGCAGGAGCAGGCGGGGATCGGCCGGGAAGTTGGCACGGAAAGCCTGTTTGATTTAGCAACAAGGTATTTAGACGCGGGCGATTTTCGTCGGGAAACTTGAAACGTACTAGGATATATGCTTAATTTGAGATAATAAATCGGCATGCCGACGTTCTAGTTTATTAAAATTGCCCGAGTTTATGACTTTGAGATTTGGAGGAAAAAATTGGGGATTACTGCCGCCGTCAATGTAAAATGAATGAATTCACGTCCATCGTTAAAACAACCAAGCGGTATGTGTAAGGCCTACGGGGGCACTAGCACTAAGCATTAGATCATTAGGGTATGTCGGTGGATCAATACAGCAAGGCTGAGGAACCTCAGGCATGTGGGTTCGTTTAACCTCGGCCCGCGGACCACTAATGTCTGGCCCGCGAAGCTAATGATAAAAGTAAATTCAATTCACTTGAATAATTAATATCTTAAAAAATAATCTTAAGTCTCGGACCCACTGTTTTATATGCTTTAGCTACCTGCCACTTTCAGGACAATTTTACGTAAAATAACCCTTAAGTCATGAACTCTACTGTCATGAGCTTGCTTATAAATTAAAAATGGCTCTGGACACGCGGTAATTAATATGGACTTATGTCATTTGTTCTGTTTTCTCCGATGACAAAAAAATCCCACACTCTTTTTTTTACCCCCCCCCCCTCTCTTTTTCTCCCCTTTTTTTTTCTTAGGAGAGGCTTAGTTGGATTTGCCTGCAAATTCAAATTTTGTTGAATCTTGGTTGCCTCTCTAGACTTTTCAGGATTATCCTTGTGGAACTCTATCAGGGCATTTGCTAATACCATTTGCTAAAGCAGGTTGGGTTGTCCTCTATCCATAGCAACTTTTGACCTCCAACAGTCATTCATCATCACAGCGTTACCACTGTCCTGCCCTCATATATGTTGATTGTCCACGAATCCCTACCACAGGAGGGGGAGGGTCCTTACAATTTCAGACCAAATATACACTCTAGCTTGCTACCAAGGCACCCGTTTTTCCTTTTTTATGTTTTATTTTGGGTTTACACTCTGTTCTTTTTGTAAGCAATGTCTCCTTTGCTAGTGTAAAGTTTCTGTTAAGCTATTTCACAAGCCCATTAAACTTTTCTGAGTTTCCTCCTGAGTCTTTTCCAGTTTGTTTCTCAGCTGTACTATCTCTGATATTGTTATAAAAATCCAGAGGAAAAGAGCATAATAAATGTTGCTGAAAGCGAATGAATCGAAAACATCAAGACCCTCTGCAACTTGTACTATATTTAACATGGTCATAGCAAGGAGACTTCACATAATTTTTTAATTTTATTCATACTACAGATACATCATATTGGTAAAAGGACTCTTAAAGACTTGCAAAAATATTTTCCCATATCACTAGCAATTATGAGCCTCAGGTAGTTCACTTCATTTTTCAACCCATGTTGTGTCCCCGCATAGTAGGCTTAAACTGTAAAATTCCAATACCATGTGACAATTGATTTAGTTCCTGTTGAATATTCAAAGATTGCAGTACTGTATAAGAGTTTGCTAACTAATGGTTCCAGAAAGTCTGCAAAAGCTTTCCACTCCCTGTCCGAGACGAGACAAGACATAATGCTCAAAAATCAATAGAAAGACTCAATCCAAGAACCTGAGCAGGTCAGTCAAAAGGTGGGTCATTGACCATGATCAGGATTCAGTGTATGTCACTGTACCAGTATTGTCAGCCACTAAAGCAACTAAGGGGTGAGTCACAATTCAGGGGTGAGTCACAATTCAGATGTCAGTCATTTTATTGCTAGCTCTGGGTGACTCATGTGAGTCAGCTGTTACAAACTGTGTGCCATGTCTGTGACTCAGGTAAGTGTGTCACTTTGCATGAGATAGTCACAGTAGTGACTGAACTGTACATTAATTTAACGTACACACTTAAAATGTGCAGAGATGCACACCAGTCCAGGGTTAGACAATTGGCAAGGTAATTCAATTGACAATTATATAACATTGTGCGACATACTAAGAGACTGATGAGTAACCCACATTTTAGAGGAGCTAGTATCCACTCGCGTTCAATGCGAAGGTTGGGGATAGGTATGGTAATTGAAAACAGAAAAACTATTTAGCTTCAAGGCATTTGCATAGAGGGACTTCAAAGAGTATGAGGCTTAATTTTAAATAAAATTAAGGAAAAGGTAGCGAATATCGGAGGAATCAAAGAGAGTAATTGCACTTATTGATGGTTTTGTAAGGGCTTACTTTCAGGCAAAAGAGGATTATAATCTATCAAGCAAGTAGTATCCTTTGTCACTGCAACCTGTTGGAAAAAGAGAAATATAATTGTCAACAAACACCAGAAATACTCACATTCTATTAAGACAGACAGACAGACATACAGACAAGCAGGCAGACAGAGGAGCAGCTGGACAGACAAGACAAAACAGGCAGAGGACAGATGAATGGACAGGCAGACAAAAAGAAAACTGTCGACACTAAGACCTGCTCCAGAACGTAGCCTATCTTTTCTTAATCTGAACTATTTCCAAAATGTACGTGAATCTCTTCATTTCATTTTGTGATATGACGGAGCAAAAGAAACTCCACATGATAAAATTATTCCCATTAATAAACTTGTAGGGAGTTACACTTGTATAACCACATTTGTCATGTTATGTGCTCCTGCTCATGGAGAATGGGGAACACTTACTCTCCTACTAACAGAACTAAAATTTACAATCTGGGGGAAATGTATGCTTACCACGTATACTCGTCTAAAATTGGTCATACTCATACTCAGGTCCAGTGAATTAATTTAACGTTCAATTTTACATGCAAAAAACATCTTAATAATTGTTGGCCTTGACAAGTTGAAGAGGGGTTCAAGGAGAAGGGGGGTGTTGAAAAAATGGAGTTTGGAAAAGCTGAATTTGCCAAAAAATGCTTAATTTAATAAATATGAAAGGGAAAGTTTTCATGGATACTGCAAAGGGTTGGAATCCATAATTTGTAAAGATTAATCCATAAAAAATTGCCACTGTCTTTCCTTTGAAAGATGCATGAAACTTTCCCTTTCATATTATTAAAATTAAGCAATTTTTGGCAAATGCAGCTTTTCCAAACTCCATTTTTTCAAACAACCCCCTTCTCCTTGACCCCCTCTTCAATGTTCAAGGCCAACAATTATAGGAATGTTTGCATTGTAAAATTGACGTTATTAATCACTGGGAATCTGAGTATGGAGTATACACAATTTTAGACGAGTATACGTGGAAGCAGTACATTTCCCCCAGATTGTAAAATTTAATTCGTAGTAGAGAGTAAAGGCTTCACCATTCTCATGAGCAGGAGCACACTAAATGAAAAATGGTGGTTTTATTACAAGGGTGTATCCACTACAAGTTTATTAATGGGCATAATATCAGTGGGAGGTTCCTTTTGCTCCCGGTATATAACAAAAATGAATAAGACCAATAACACAGTACATTGGAAAATAGTTAGATTACAGAAAAAAGATAGGCTCCAATTCATGGAGCAGGTCTAGTGTCTGACAGTTTCGTTTGTCTGCCTGGTCCATTTCATCTGTCTATCGCCTGTTTGTTGTCTGCCAGCTGACGGCATCGCTTGCCGCTTGTCTGTATGTCTAGTCGTCTGTCTTAATAAGAGAATGTGAGTATGTCTGTGTTTGTGACCATTATATTTCTTCTATTTTCCAACAGGTTGCAGTGACAAAGGATACTACTTGACTTTGATAGAGATATAATCCTCTTTTGCGAAAGTAAGCCTTACAAAACCATAAAATAAGTGCAAATTACTCTCCTTGATTCCTCCGATCTTCAGCTACATTTCTCTAATTTTATTTAAAAATTAGACATCTACCTATTGAAGTACCTCTATGAAAAAATTGCTTGAAGCTAAAATAGTTTTCTGTTTTCAATTAACCCATACCTAGTCACAACATGTCCAATTGAACAGAAGGAAGTGGATACTAGCTCTCCAAAAAATGTTGGTTACTCAGCAGTCTCTTAGATGTAGCACCCAATGTATATAATTGTCAATTGAATTACTCAATTGTCTAACCCTGGACATGGTCAGTCTCTGCACATTTTAAGTGTGTACGTTAAATTAATGTACAGTTCAGTCACTACTGTGACTATCTCATGCAAAGTGACACACTTACCTGAGTCACAGACATGGCACACAGTTTGTAACAGCTGACTCACATGAGTCACCCCCGAGCTAGCAATAAAATGACTTGACATTTCGAATTGTGACTCACCCCTGAATTGTGACTCCCACCCCTTAGTGCTTTTAGTGGCGACAATACTGGTACAGGACATAACACATGAATAACATTATCTTGTCAATGACCACCTTGACGGGACCATGCTCAGATTTGGATTGAGTCTTCTATTGATTTGAGCATTATGTCTTGTCTGTCTCAGGACAGGAGTGGAAAAGCTTTTTGCAGACAGTTCTGGAACCAGTTAAGATTAGCAAAGGCATTATACAGTACTGCAATACTTTGAAAGTATTCAACAGGACTAAATCAACTTGCACCTGGTAGTGGAAGTTTACAGTTAAGCCTACTATGCGCAGGGACACAAACATGGGTGGAAAAAATGAAGTGAATACCTGAGCTCAGAAATTGCTAGTGATATGGAAAATATTTTGCAAAAGTCTTGAAGAGTCTTTTACCCAATTATGATGTATACTGAGAGTATGAATAAAAAATAAAAATTATGGTGAAGTCTCCTTGCTCGGACCATGTTAAATATAGTACAAGTTGCAGAGTGGTCTTGATGTTCATTCAATTCGATTTTCAGCAACATTTATATGACTCTTTCTCCTCTGGATTTTATACAATATCAGAGATAGTAACCGTTAGATCAAACTGGAAAAACGACTCAGGAGGAAACTCAAGAAAAGGTTAATGGAGCTTGTGGAAGAGCGTAACAGAAACTTTACACTAGCAAAGGAGGACATTGCTTACAAAAAAGAACGAAGGAGTCGTAAAAACAAAAATAAAAAAAACATAAAAAGGAAAAAAGGGTGCCTGTAGCAAGCTAGAGGTGTATATTTGGGTATGAAAATGTTAGGACCTCCCCTCCTTGTAAGGGAATTTCGGGGACATCAACATATATGAGGGCAGGGAAAACAGTGGGTAACGCTTGGATGATGGAAAGACCATGTTGGATGTGCAAAATGTTGCTAATGGATAGAGGACAAACCAACCTCTTTAGCAAATGGTATTAGATGCCCTGATAGGAGTTCAAAGGAGAATCCCTGAAAGGATCTAGAAGGAGAAACAAGATTCAAAACTAGAAATTTGAATTTGCATGGCAAAATCCAACGTAGCCTCGCGAGAAAGAGGTTTGGGAGTGTTGTCAATCGGGATAAGAACGGATGGAACATAAGGATATTAATTACACCGCGTGTCAGAGACATTTTAATTTTTATAAGCAAGCTCATGACAGTAGAGTTCATGAACTTAAGGGTTATTTTACGTAAAATTTCCTGAAAGTGCAGGTGCTAAGCATGATAAAACAGTGGGTACGGAGGGACCCTTAAAGCATTATTTTTAAAGATATTATTATTCAAGTGAAGTGAATTTACTTTTATCAGTAGCTCGCGGTCCAGGACGAAGTAGTGGTATCGCGGGCCGGAGGTTTAAACGAAACCAACATGCCTGAGGTTCCTCAGCCCTTGCTGTATTGATCCCACCGTACATACCATAATGATCTAAGTGCTAGGCTAGTGCCCCAGTAGGGTTAACTTACCGCTCCTGTGTTGTTTTAACGATGGACGTGATTCATTCATTTTACATGGACGGCGGCAGGAAGGCCCCATTTTTTCCTCCAAATCTCAAAGTCATAACTTCTTGGCAATTTAATAAACTAGAACGTCGGCATGACGATTTTATATCTCAAAATAGTACGCCATATAGCCTAGTTAAGTTTCAAGTTTCCCGACGAAAATCGCCCCGCCGTCTAAATACCTGTTGCTAAAATCAACAGGCTTTTCCGCTGTGCCAACTTCCCGGCTGGATCCCCGGCCCTGCTCCGCTGGAATAGCGCTACTCGACTCGCCTCTGAACTCCAGCTGTCCAGCGACACTAATAGCTGGTAATTACCTTCTCAAAGGTGCTGGAAAAAAAAATTTTCGTCCATATTCGACGTGCACAGAGAATCACTTCTTAACGACTTGGTCATCATTTAAAAATTCCCACTGGAGATTGGGTCAATTTAAAAAATATTCAGACTATCCGCAGGCGAGATTGCAATGAAGGATTATGGACAACCAAAAATTCAAACCGAACAACTCGTATCGAAAGTAGATCCGTACATACTTTGGTCTAGCAGGTCAGAACAAGCGTGCGTTTAGTCGATTGTGCTAGTTAATTATAATGTCAATGGTGCGGTAAAACAGTACGTGCTTATAAAAGGTAGAACTATAAAAATACAAGTAAGCCACTAATCCTCGGAAAGCCCATTTTCTAAGTTTCGTTGTACGGCCCATAAGGGAGCCCCCCCAGTCATGAAGTTGCGTCCAAAACAAGCCAGTTCGACGTCAAATTGCGATTACTTTGGTAAAATCTATGAGCCAGTGCGAAAAGTTTGCATAGGTTCTCATATTCTTTGCTCTATGCTGTAAATTCCTTAAATTTCTTCGAGTTAGATTCTGTTCGAACCCTGAACATTTGGAAGCTGAGTGATTCCTGGTAAAACATCATCACTGGCGACTTAACGGAATACAGGATTCTTCCGCCTTTAATTAATTACGCTCAATGGAGTTCGCGTAGGGTGAAATGGTTACTTTCTTTTGCGCAAATGTCAAAAAATGGGCTATTGGAAGTAGTTTGCATTCCTAAATGATTAAGATATAGGGATCTGAAATACGATTCCGACACGTAGCATTAGAGGCTACGTAATTCAATAAATCAAATTTCATTCCAACACTGGATAGTTGACATAATACATGAATAGGAGACTAAATCTAATTGATAGGAGCATCTTTCAAGATAGAAAACAATAAACATTAATAATAAAAATGAAAGGTGAAGGAAACAAAGAAGCTCTGAAAAAGCCTATGTACTGTGATTGTAAGTGGACAGAACAGCACAGCTTTAAGCTGTCCTTAAATGTATTGGATACCTGCTGGCCATGACCACAGAAATTAAAAGTTATTATATGTTGAATTTAATGTGAACCTAAAGTCTGGAATTTAAAAATCAATGTTACAAAGCTTGAAAAACTGCATGCAAATAGTCCAACTCCCATCTTCAAAGTACATCCTGGGCTGAGATATTAAAATGTTGAAGCTTATTACTCGATTAAAATGGTAGGTTGCCCAATAATGTATGATGTCATTCTTGTACTACTCAAAATTACTGTCTTTGTATTTCTTATTTTTTCGAAAGCAACTGCACTTTGTACAAGGGTTGTGATCATTGTCTACTGTTGTAGGGTGAGTGGCTATATAAAACCCTCTCCATACAACATGCATTGTATGCAGTAAATGTTCAAGTGTTCATAGAAAAATTTAATTTCAAAAGGCAAAACAAAAGCAGGTATTGTGAGCTGTACAAGAAGGACAGCACAAATTATTGGCACCGTGACTATTCAAATTAAGGAATAAAAACTTCAACATTTTTATGTCAGCAACGGAGGAAGCATGAAAATGGGAATTGGATGAATGAAATTTATTTCTAACTCTTGAATTCTTGAAAGTCTAGAATTCAGGGTCCGCTTTAAGGGATGTATTATCTTTGGTTGTGGGTGTTTTCAGTTGAGCGGATGAAGTCTGCTGTTCTTGTTGGACATCAAACATCATAGGAGGGTATTAAAGTTACAACTGCATAAAAGCTTTACATGAGCACAGTATTTCATGAGGTATAGCATTGTGTAAAGAGGCAGTTGTATCACCTTAAAAGTATTTAGGAATATCCCTCTATCTGTATTAACAATCAATGACTGCACTTTGATTGACATGTCAAATCAGAACAGCATCCCACAGATTGATCAGTGATGACTTATGGAGATGTACCCATCTGTCTAGTATAGGAGACAGCTCACACAGAGAAGTGTGTGGAAATGACATGAGAATTTAAACTCAACACAGACTTGCTATAGCCTATCTGAAAGGGGGCACTAGGACTGGGTTTTTTTCTTTTTTTTTCTTTTATTTGTAAATTGTAGGACGGGCTAAAAGTAAACCTAGAGGGGAAGTGACGGAACTTTTACTCCCTTTGTTGTCCTTGGAAAGCATGGTATATCATCCATAGGTGTTCATTCATTGCATGTCATGCCTTGTAGAGTGTGTTAACCTTGCATTTTTGGGTGATAAAAGGTCATCTGAGGTCGTCAGAGGTCATACACTAAAAATCTTATTAAAAATGGGTCTATAAAGTATCATATTGACACAAGTCATCTTTTAGTTTGGATGTCTTTCATACAGTAGATAGAAGGGATAGATCCTTGTCACACTGACCATTTTTCCAAATAGCAATTGCAAAGAATTATGTGGACATAGTTTTGAGATTGCATCTTTTTGTCCACAGTTAAAATCCATTGACAAAAAATGACACATGCCCAAACTCTATCATAGTCCCTTTGTAATTTGCTATTGGGAAAAGGGGCTATGGGGTCCTTAAAAAACATGAAAGGATATTTAAACTGTGTACAAAAACTTTTTATACTTTTAAAAAAATTATTTTAAGATATAGAAGAAAGGCAAATTTATAAAAGTAAGGTAGTTGGGTACAATTATCTGTCTATATGATGTAAGTTTGGTTGTGATTGAAAACATGCTATGAATGATTGATTTATGGATCTTACTCCATTGTTGGGAAGGTGTTGTCTTTTAATATTTAATAGTGTCATCGTCATGCGTAAGTTGTAATTAAAAGTATCAGATTCAGTTCTGTGGGTGTAAAATTACCTATGTTACCCATGTCAGCAATTTTACTCATGTTTCCAATTGATTTACTTCTCTTTTCCATTTTAATATACAGTATATGCTACTACAAGTTATAAATAATTAAAACATCATTGAAAAACGAATTTCCAAACGATAAATTTTGCAAAGTAAATAAGAAAAAAGAAGAAGTAAAGTGAAAGTGCAAAATTTGTAGTTCGGTAATTGGACATTATAGTGCAGCAATTCTGGGGAGGGTGGCGGGCCATGTCCCCCCAAAATTGAGAAATTCCATTGATTTGATTCACACAGTAAATTTTTTGAAAATGGGGTTCTGGTCCCATACTGAGAAACAAATTGCCACCTATTGAAATTTTATTAATTCAGCATATTCATCACAGGAATGGTGGTGAAATGTTTAGGTTTGCTTCCAACTCTCCAGTGTTTTAATACATGATTATGAGTACGTTGTAGATGATGCCATTAACAATGGACAAGATGGCACAGGCTTCACCAGAAGAGATTAAATGGTGTAGTTACATACTACCCCAATCCTTGTTTAGCTGTTGGATGGAAAATGCTATGTCTGTGTTGCATAATGCAGGGGCAAGCCAGAATGTCAAGGGGGTGGGGTGCAAAGCCCTAGACCAAGCCCGACTCTCACACAGTGCTTCAACACACCATAATTGGCACAAAGCGCAAGAAAATTTTGCGACCAAAATGCCTCCCAGATCGATGGAAATGGCACTTCCAGGCTGATTTACCACATATAAATAGGGGAAAAAACTTGCAATATTGTAAAAATAAACATTTGAAAATACCAAAAATATGCTGGGGGGGGGGCTTGTCCCTTTGCCCCCCCCCTGGCTCGTGCCTGCCATAATATTATGTCACTTCATTTTTATTGACGACAGGCCTGTGTACCATGGGCTATTTCAGGGTAAAGCTATAAGGGATTTAGGGTGGGCCCCGACGTTGATAAGCTGTATAGAGACAAAATACCAAGTAATTGGATTTCTGAAGCCAGAAAAAATCCCTCTCCCCAATTTTCGAACTGCGCTCTGGTTGTCAAACCCTCACATGGGGTGCCTCTTGGGGAGGATCTACTGACGGGGGAGTAGTCCTCCCTTTTGTGAATGTATTTTTAATTTAATGTGGCTGCGATACAAAATAGGTTCTCTCTTTAGCAAAGTTTTTGAAGTAGTACTAATTGCCCTTTAAGGTCATGCCTTGAGCCCAGTGAAATACACGCTGGGCCTAGTATGGTATCAGGTAGAACCCAGATTCCCAAGTCATGGCCCACAGATGTCTTAAAATGGCCCATGGAAGAATCAGGAGCCCCTTTTCTGTCCAGAGTAATCAAAAAACTACTACTCCATTTTTGATTCCTTGCTGTAGGCAGGAAAGGAATCTATGCGATGGTGAGTCGTGTGTGTGATGTAGTGTGGTGTATGCGTGGTGTATGTGTGTATGTGACGGTTTTTCGCTTGTAAACACGATATTCAAGAAGGGTAAGTTGTGACTAGCTATACTTGTGTGTGGGTGTTTATATTGAATAGATGATGCCTATTGTTTTTGGTAGAGGTCAAAGGTCATTTGGGGTCACCAGAGGTCAAAAGGTAAAATCTTGGGAATTAATTTTAAACACACTGTCTCAAGGATGATAAATGTGAGGGATCTCATACTTACCATGTGGATTACCCACATTGAGTAGATGAAGCCTTTATTTTTGGTGGAGGTCAAAGGTCATTTGAGGTCACCAGAGGTCAAATGGTAAAACCTTGGGAATTAGTTGTAAACACAATATCTCCAGACATATAAATATGAGAGATCTCATACTTACCATGTGGATAGCCCATATTAAGTAGATGATCCCTATTGTTTTTGGTAGAGGTGAAAGGTCATTTGGGGTCACCAGAGGTCAAATGGTAAAATCTTGGGAATTAATTGTAAACATGATATCTCAAGGGTGATGAATATGATGGATCTCATACTTACCATGTGGATTACCCACATTAAGTAGATGAAGCCTGTCTTTTTTGGTGGAGGTCAAAGGTCATTTGAGGTCACCAGAGGTCAAATGGTAAAACCTTGGGAATTAGTTGTAAACACGATATCTCAAGACAGATATATGTGCGGGATCTCATACTTATCAGGTGGATAGCCCATATTAAGTAGATGATCCCTATTGTTTTTGGTAGAGGTCAAAGGTCATTTGGGGTCACCAGAGGTCAAATGGTAAAATCTCGGGAATTAATTGTAAACATGATATCTCTTAACAGATAAATGTGAGGGATCTCATACTTACCATGTGGATTACCCACATTGAGTAGAAGAAGCCTGTCTTTCTTGGTGGAGATCAAAGGTCATTTGAGGTCACCAGAGGTCAAATGGTAAAACCTTGGGAATTAGTTGTAAACACGATATCTCCAGACAGATAAATGTGAGGGATCTCATACGTACCATGTGAATAGCCCATATTGAGTAGATGATCCCTATTGTTTTTGGTAGAGGTGAAAGGTCATTTGGGGTCACCAGAGGTCAAATGGTAAAATCTTGGGAATTAATTGTAAACATGATATCTCTGAACGGATAAATGTGAGGGATCTCATACTTACCATGTGGATTACCCACATTGAGTAGATGAAGCCTGTCTTTTTTGGTGGAGGTCAAAGGCCATTTGAGGTCACCAGAGGCCAAATGGTAAAACCTTGGGAATTAGTTGTAAACACAATATCTCCAGACAGATAAATGTGAGGGATCTCATACTTACCAGGTGGATAGCCCATATTAAGTAGATGATCCCTATTGTTTATGGTAGAGGTGAAAGGTCATTTGAGGTCACCAGAGGTCAATGGTAAAATCTTGGGAATTAATTGTAAACACAATATCTCAAGGATGATAAATGTGAGGGATCTCATACTTACCATGTGAATTACCCACATTGAGTAGATGAAGCCTGTCTTTTTTGGTGGAGGTCAAAGGTCATTTGGGGTCACTAGAGGTCAAATGTTAAAACCTTGGGAATTAGTTGTAAACACGATATCTCCAGACAGATATATGTGAGGGATCTCATACTTACCATGTGAATAGCCCATATTGAGTAGATGATCCCTATTGTTTTTGGTAGAGGTGAAAGGTCATTTGGGGTCACCAGAGGTCAAATGGTAAAATCTTGGGAATTAATTGTAAACACGATATCTCAAGGATGATAAATGTGAGGGATCTCATACTTACCATGTGGATTACCCACATTAAGTAGATGGAGCCTGTCTCTCTTGGTGGAGGTCAAAGGTCATTTGAGGTCACCAGAGGTCAAACGGTAAAACCTTGGGAATTAGTTGTAAACATGATATCTCCAGACAGATAAATGTGAGGGATCTCATACTTACCATGTGAATAGCCCATATTGAGTAGATGATCCCTATTGTTTTTGGTAGAGGTGAAAGGTCATTTGGGGTCACCAGAGGTCAAATGGTAAAATCTTGGGAATTAATTGTAAACACGATATCTCTTAACAGATAAATGTGAGGGATCTCATACTTACCATGTGAATTGCCCATATTGAGTAGATGATCTCTATTATTTGTGGGTGGCGGTCAAAGGTCATTTGGTTTCACCAGTGGTCAAAAGTTCAAAACCTTGTAAACACCATATCTCAAGATGGGTAACTTTGAAGGATCTCATATGTAGCAAGGGGATTGCCCATATTGAGTAGATGATCCCTATTGTTTTTAGTGGAGGTCAAAGGTTATTTGGGGTCACCAGAGGTCAAAAGGTCAAATCCTTGTAAATATGATATCTCAAGAAGGGTAACTGTGAGGGATTTCATACTTGGGTTGTGTATTGCCCATATTGAGTAGATGATCTTATTGTTTTTGGTGGGTCAAAGGTCATTTGGGGTCACCAGAGGACAAAAAGTCAAAACATTGAAAACATGATATCTCAAGAAGGATACCTGAGGGATCTCACACTTGACATGTGGATTGTTCGTATTGTGTAGATATTCCTATAATTTTTCTTTTTCATGCAAGTCAAAGGTCATTTGAGGTCAAAAAAGGTCAAAATCTACTGAACATGATATTTCAAGGAGGGTAACTATGAGGGATCTCATACTTGGCCTGTGGATTGTTCATATTTAGCATGTAGGTCATTTTTGGTCACAAGATTTCAAAATGTTTTTACTTTATAACATGATATCTCAAGTGGGAGTAACTGTGAGATATCTCATGCTTGTCATGTGGGTGATTCATGTGTGTTACAATATATCCATATGACAAGGAATCACTAAGCCTTTTGGCTTTCTGGTTTAAATAAGGACAAAATTGATGCATGAATTTTGACTTTACAAACACTTTCATCTTCAAAATTTAAATTATCAATATTTCAGTCCCCCCAAAGTTTTACTTTTTCTATATCGTCATATCGTGATAAAGGTATTTCATATGGCATATCATGATATGGACTTCTGGCGACAATATATTGATTAGTGTTCGACCGATCATCTGTTAGATAATCGGCATCGGGCCGATTATCGCACAATCGGTAAATAATCGGCATCGGTAAAATTTTGTCATTCAACCGATTACCACCACCGATTATTTGAAAATTGGAAACAGGGCTAAAATACACTTCAAAGTTTCTGCAAAAATCTTTATAATTCACCAAAACACGCATTTCTTTAAGTTCCCGCCCAAAATATCAGCGGAACGGCAACAGTTTTTCGATTACGGGAATTTATCGGGAATTAGTTTTACATTTCATTTGGAGATTCTTTTACATAAGATGTAAGTTTTGGGCAAGACGCTTTAAAAAGGGTTTAAAAAATATGTATCCATATCGTTATGGAACCATGAGATGAGTAAATCAAGTAAATTGAGTGGAATGTTTAGTGGCCCTTAAGTGCCAAGGTAGATAGTTTTGCTTAAAACTGGGGTGGATAGGCTACTATATAGCACTACGACAGTCCAGTTCAGACCTTTACACGGAATCTTTCGACATGATCGGTGTATTGAACCACTGTAGGCAAAGCCGTATGTAAGCCGACAGACTCTTTGGTTAACGTTAAGCCTGTGACATGGTACGAAAGCATGTATTTATGGTTGATTTTTATCATGTATTTATGGTTGATTTTTATCTCAGTATTTCGAGAGGAAATTCTTCAAAAAACAATATTCCATTCGTGGAACGTGGGGTACTGTTCTTAATCGTTCACCTCCAGTGTGAAGGTTATGTTATGGTGTGTGAACAAAGTTAGAAATATGCGACTGACGGCGAGAAAACATGACCTTCCTATACATGTAAATAATCGGTGATCGGTAATCGGCATCGGCCCGATTGTGTAATTGAATAATCGGTAATCGGTGATTACCGATTATGGCATAATCGGTCGAACACTAATATTGATATATATATATATATCATATATCGCCAAACCCTATTTTTAAATGTCCTTAAAGGTCGTGTGACGTGCCATCAAAAAGAGCTGTTTCACTTGTCACTTAAAGAACTAAGTCCTCCAATCAAAGATCCGTTGGAACTATTTCAATATCTTTTACCCTTCTCAAAATATACGTCTTCAAAGTTTGATGGTTTCTGAAGTAACTCATTGCCTATGCAAAAATAATGATGTGGAGTGTTGCACAGTGTCATGATTTCTTTTGTTAACCCTATATAAATTATCTCTTAATTACTGATCATATAGTTTACAGTTTGATGAGTGATATCAATACTTTTCAAGGAAAAAATTTTAAGTTTTATAATAAACCCCTCAGGGAATAACAATGCTCCCAGTGTCCTTGAAATTAAGGTTTAAAAAACAAAGGCTAACATGTGCCATATATGGTATGTCCCTCTTTCGATGTCACATATTTGTATATTTAGCTCATTTTTATTCATGATACAAGGGTGAAATAGAAATTTCCCTGTAAAATGGTCAATATTTGATAGATTTTAATGGAAATTGCGGCTATTTTCTGGATTTTTAATGCTTTTTACGTCAAATATCCAACTATGTTATTTTCTTGTCACACAACCTTTAAGAAAAGAGACCACAACTGTGTCTGTAAGTTTTACACACATCAGAAACTTCTGAAATTTGTTGGCTAAATTACTAAGATCTGATATTGGAGAATCCCCAGATTTTAATAAGCTCCGCTCCTTTTGTCTCCAGCTACAAGTAGTACAATGGAAGATGAAAGCTCCAGAGAAGAAACCTCTCATACCAAAAGAAGCACCAGCAGAGATGGAGGCTAGGATCCGTAAGTCGGCCAAAAAGAAGGACATTAACCCAGTTCAAGCTCTCAGTGAATTCAGGGAGAATGCTGACTTCTCTTAAAACCCAACTACTATCAATTACTATGGAGCAGGCAGTACTTTTCATATTAACTCAAGTTTTTTCAGTTTGCTTTGGTTGAAGAATATACGGACTGTAGTAAGCTTGCAGTTCATGTTTGAAGCTTTTGAACATCCATAGATTTCTACTTTTTCATTCATGGTCTACAAAATGAACTCATGGCTTTGCTTTTCATGGAGAAATTTTGATTGTTTTGCCTGATGATACAAGATGTAAGATAAGAATGAGAAAAATATTTGGAAAAATTGGTGCAGGTTGGATGTCTGCCCTAGCTGGCAAACATGCTGCGGGGGTGCGGGGGGTGAGGGGGTGGGGGGGGGGGTGAGGGTCTCTGTTGTGATGTTGGAAATAAGCAAATGTATTCATAGTAAAAGTTAAGCAGGGAAGTATATGGTTAGGACATACTCAGAAACAGACAAGGAGAAATATGAAACAATCAGAAACTGGTGATAACCTTTGCTTTCTTTTTATTCCAGTTATTTACACTTTTATGAGTAAAATAGAAAAAATTATCATATGAAGCAGGTGTAGGTTTATTGGTTTCTTATTTTTACTTCAAGTACTTTAAAAAGTTCCTTTGCTAGAGTATGTTAAAAAAAAAACTCTAATCATGTTTTAGTACAGTATAGGATTTGATGTATAGTAAGTCAGGTGTTTGGCGGTATTAAGGAAGGGGTATTTTCCATAATTGGCCATTTAGCAAAAATTTTTAAGTACTTGTGAAAATGTAGAATATGAAACATGCATTTCAGCATGGTAAAACATCTTGCAAATTAACTTGAAAGTTCTTATGTGTAATCGGTGAAAAGAAATGCAGTCATGTATAAAAATGTATTCAAACTATGAGTGCTGTACTAAATGTTTCCATTGCTTACCATTGCCATTTTTAGAAGTGCCTCTTGTATATGTTTCTAGAAATGTAAGAATTTATAGAAAAAATTAATTTTTCTCCTCCTTTTACATAATGTAAAGATCTATATCAGTAATTTCTTTGATTAGAAGGAAAATGTTTGTACTTTCACTGATTCATTGTAAAGTATTCTGCACTGTTTTCATATTTTTTTCTTTCTCTTCAAAGTTTTCAGTTTTACTTATAGATAAACCATTTACCTTGGGTGGATTAATTTCAGTGTGCTTGTTTGTTAAGTACTATGTTTGTATTCAACATTTTTATTCAGCTGTACCTTTTTCAGATGAATGTATTCGTAAACCTGAAATAATTAAAGTCCATTTTAGTGTCTGAGGGAAAACTGAGGAAAACATTCTGTTAGAAGAAAGACAGTATGCCAAAAATATCTTGTTTGAGTCTGCTTTATCAGATCTATAATTTTTCACTTGGATTCGATGTATCTAGTTAGTAGCCGCAAGGTTATGTGACAGAAAATAATGATTGGGCTTGATGAGCGAGTGAAAACTTCTCACATGTGACGGAAGTATTTTTTACTTTAGTTAACAAAAATTTTCTCTTCTAATGTGCAACACATCTCACTGCAGAATGTGTAGCTTAAAACATTAGTTTCATCTCTAAAGACTGACACTGCATTCTGATACACCTTCAGTTGTGACTATGAAGACTGCAGTCATGTTTAAGTATAAAAAAAAAATGGATATTTGCTGCAGAGAAATTTTACTATTGACAAAAGTGCTTGTTAGATTTACAGTGGATATGCTGTTTGCCCTGCCTTGAAGTGAAAGTGTGTAGTTCACGGTAGTATTTTAAGAAAGAAAACTAAGTTCATTAGTTATTTTCATCATTACATTTCCTTAAAAGTAATATCTCTTTGACTTGCATTCTATTAGCTTGGGGTAACTTAGTGTTGTTCTAAAGGCTGGTTCATACTTCATTACAGCGCTATAAAGCTGTGTTTAAGGATGTTAGCTGGGTCTCGATATGCCGATGTAAAATTGATTCATACTTCAGTTTTCTCGCATAGCTCAACTTTCGCAGTACTGCCATGCAATGCACAGTCTCCCAATACCTGCCTGTGCAAAGGCCAAGTACAGTACATATGTGTATGCCGTTTGATCGGCTCTACGACAAAGTACAGTATTGATTACCGTGATAATTTTAGGGAATGCAAGGAAATCCTGCCTTACTAACCTTTATGTCTTAATTCGTGGGAAGCAATAACTGTTTCCCTCCATTCTGACAACTCTCACTGTCACAATCAGACTGCCGATAGTCGCACGGAACCCAAATACATGTAATGAGCCGGTATCTGAAAAGGTCCACCATTGTTGTCAAGTAGGATCATGAGCTCGTTTCAAAAGGTCGTTCACCTACCAAGCAGCCAATCAGAAGCTGTTTCGTTGGCGATATCTCGACAGGCTGAGAGAAAAGTTGAACAATGTTCAACCTCAAGCGATGACTGTGAATTGAGCTGACGGCAAAGATACTTTGACCATATATGGTTATTGATCGCTTTATATCGCGAGAAATTTGGAAGTATGAACCGGCCTTAAGACTGCAGAGTATGACTTACATTGTTATAGGAAGATTATCATATGGAGGGAATCACTGTTTGTGTAGTCTCTGGTGGAATGCACAAGGAATGTAAGGAAAAGGTGTTCTGAAACAAAATGTGAACAAAAATGCTTCAAATTTATTGGATCGTAGGGCTTTGACTCGGAAAATGCATCACTCATTTGGTACTTTTGGGAAGTTTCCATGGGATTTATGTTATAGGGTTATTTCCTGGTCTACAGCTCTCATTGGTAAATATATTGCCCTAACTGTTTTGTGATTTGTATGAAGATTTGAGATGGGGGTTGTTAAAGATTAAAAAAATAGATACTGGACATTAAGTTTCACAAAAGATAGCTAAGTTTCACAAAAGATAGCTGGTTTGTTAAGGTTTAAATCATGAAACTTATGTCCTGTTGTGTTTTCTTTCCATTATAGCTGTTGCATCTTTGTATACCATAGTAAGGTTAAACAAAGGCTTGCTTTGTTTGCACATTCCCAATGAATAAAAGATTGTAGAGAGAAACTCATCCTTTTTGTTCTGTGGTTTTTGTTCTAATACATTTTCTTTATTGCTTTAATGGCAAGTCAAATGATCTAGTAAGGAGGTGGATACAGACTTTTTTCAGTGATGAGTGCTATGGCAGCACAGCTATGGATGGTTGTATAGTGCTACATTCCTGAACTTTCATGCACGGGCTTACTTACGTACAGGGCAAATAGTTATTGTCTTTAATGGAGTGATGTATGGCCAGACAGAATCTTTCTCCCCCCCACCCCCTCTCCCAGTCCAGTCGAGTTGCCATTTTGTATCTTCTACACCTAGATTCACATTACCATTTCTCTTGGAATCAAGACTTCCCTGTCTTGTGAGCAATAGCTAGTTTGTGTGGGAGAGAGCATCTGAATGGGTGTGTTTTCTAAACATTTTTTAATCGCAGGTGTATGTGACTGCATGTGTACTCAGTATTAGTGCTTTAAAAATGTAATATTGGAATACTTTGCAGCAATGGAATAACTATCAGTTATTGTGTAATTCTAAGTTATGTATGCACATGTTCTTGCTCTTTGCATGTTCTCTTATGACTTCAGGGCCAATTAATGTAACAACTTGTGAATGTATTGGACAAAATTGGCCCCTTTTCTTGTCACTACTACTACTGATTTGCATCAGTGGCAGATCAAGAAATTTGTCGTGGGGCTGCTTCTCATAAGAGACACAAGAGCAACAGCAATGTCAAAGCCATCATCCACTTTTGACCAACCTCCATCCCTTGCCAATCCACCACATTTCAGTCATCTCTATTTTCCGTGATTTATCCCCAGCTGAATGACTGATGAAGGCGTAAATTTGATTTCCCTTGTATGATTGTAAGATATTTATCTTCCGTTAAAAGGGAAATCATAAATGGGTTCTCTTCCCATTGTTCTAGAGGAGTGTGGACATGTTGCCATAGACCCTTTTCCAAATAGCAAAATTACAAAGTATTGTGGGACAGTGTTTTGGTGCACATTGTTTTGGTCAATGGCATTTTACTGTGACAAAAAACGATGTGTACCAAAACACTATCCCACAATCCTTTGTAATTGCTATTTGGAAACAGGTCTATGGGGAATCTCCCCCCTCCTCCAGATGAGCCTATGTGAAATTTTCATTACACTTCCATTCGAAAATTCAGGTCAAACTTTTTGCCCAATCTTCCCACTGACTTGCTGAACATTATTTTTAATCTTGTGCCAGATAGAACTTATTAGGCATGTTTAATATCTGCAAATCTGACAATACAATCTCCATTCTGACTTCACACCAAGGTTAACAATGATCTTATAGTAGGCGCCAGCTGACACGGTTAGGCTAATGAGGTGAAAGAAGGAAAGAAGTGCTATTTTTAGTGCAAATGTTTTGAGTTACTCACGGGCTCAACGCTTCCACTAGCAGAGGCTGTTAACTGGTTGCAGAGGCTACACGTAAAGCAGGATATGAAGAGCTGGGTCCAAAATGAGATTAGTTTTGATAAAAGGGTATTTTTCATATGGAACATGTTCTGGTATGATTTGAAATTTTGTTCATAGGCGTAGGATGCTCGGGGTAGGGGGGGGGATGGAAGTAGTATCTTTATCCCCCCATCCCTCAATCCAAGCACGAAAATGCCCTATTTTGTTTCCTTCGTCTGTGAAAAATGTCAAAAAATTTCCAGTGGTCTAATATTATACGTTGCACCAAATTGCATCTAGGGACCCTCAGATTTTTAAAATTTCCCAAAGGGACCCTTCTCCCAGGATGGTCCGAAAAAACGTTCAGCATCCCCAGTCTCGATCAGGTTCCTACTCCTATGTGCTTGTTATTTTCCGAGTTGTTGGGGGACTTACAAAATTCTATGGTGTTGGGAGGCGCATTGAAGTTCTTTTAAGGAAATTTGATTCTAAGATGTGGAAGCGCTGGAACTGTATGATGCAGTATGTTGTAAAATGTAAATATAAAATGTAATAGTTACTCAGTTGACCACGGAAGTGAAAATACTAATTTTTGCGCCCCTTTCATCTGTTCATTTGAACAACTAACTGCCTAAAACTGAGAGAGTCTTTACTCTGTACCTAATCATTAAAGAAAGGAAACAAGATGGGGTTGTTCGGCAAGGAACAGAAGAAAGATCCTAAGGAACAGGTAACCTGCTGACTACTACTAATACTATGCTCTATATATAGCTGTCAATAAGCTACAACGTTGAGTAGGCTTAGGGGGCCTAGGCTAAGTATTAAGTAGCCTAGGCTAATGTACATAATTATTTTGGTGGGGCCTATTCATACGAAAATTTTCGTGTGAATAAAGGGCATTGGAAGCACTATTCATACGAAAATAATTCGTATGAATAGAGGGCAGTGAAAGCACTATTTATGCGAAAATTTTCATGCAAAAGCTTAAAAATTAAAATTCTTTTTACAGGAATATGAGTCGATGATCTCAGATTGACATTTGGGTGGTTTTTTGAAAACCAGCTAGCCTAGGCCTAGACCAGTTTCTGTTCTCTCGCTGTACGCCTATATGGGGGAACGTCATCATAAGAAGCTTTTCAAACATAGGCTAGGTTCGTCACACAATTTTTAATGCAGCTATAAGTGCATATAGTAAAGTGTAGTACTGTTTCGTCAGAATCTGCTGTAGGCCTAATTTTAACTTGATTACACAAGTATCTTTAAGATTTAATGTCCTCTCATAGGCAAAACACGGTCGGGAAACAAGTGGGATTGATGCGAGTTTGCTTTTAAGAATGCCTTGTTCTAGGCCTACGGTCTGAGTACGAGTGCGTGTTGTTTCGTGGTCCGAGAGATTAGGCAGAGACTCGGTTTTAACGTTACCTTGAGTTGCTATGTTGTGATCTTCTCGATTTGTCGAATTACAGACGAAGCGAGTCCTGAGGGTGCACAGAAGTTATAAGTATGCGTGAGCATGCAAATCACGTAACATCTCCCTTCCTAAGAAAAAACAAAAAGATTAATGAACGATTTTGTTTTTGTTATGTGGGATTACAAGAACACTATTTACGAAAAATGGGACTCGCTGAAAACAATTACATCAGAATATCAGAATGTACAAAGCGATCAAAATTACAAATCAAGTCTCTCTCTGGCTTTCACTGTTCGCCCACTTCTGGTGATGTAGTGGCCATTGTCTGGTGGCGTCTGGGGGCGTTGATGTGGTGGTAGTTCCGGTGGTTCACTGGGTGGCGGTGTGGTACCTCTCTCTTGGTTGTCGGGGGTTGGTTGTTGTTGTTGTTCCCCACGTGACTTCACAGACCTGCGCAGGAACCTCCTTCCTCTGCGGTATGTTCCACCATTATCTGCTTCAACTTCATAGGAGCGGGCGTCAAGTTGTCGTGTGACAGTTCCCTGTTCCCATTCTCGCCTGCCTGACTGAATGGGCTGGATGCGGACTGTTTCACCAACCTTAAGTGGGCTCAATGGTTTTTTGTGCAAATGTCTTTGAGCCGTTTGTGACTTCTTTGCATCAAGTTGTTGCCAGATGACTGAGTCATCTCCTGTCCCTGGCTTGAGTACAGTCTGCATGGCTGGAACCAGTGTTTTGGTGCGCCTGCCCATTAGTCGTTGTACTGGGGAGGTGCTGATACCTTCTGTTGGTGTGTTTCGTTGATTTAAAAGGCCAATATAAGGATCTTGGGAGGATGCACGGCACTTCTGAAACAGACGTTTGGCAGTCTTGACTGCTGCCTCTGCTGCCCCATTTGATTGACTGTTTCCTGGGCTTGACATCTCATGTGAAAAATTCCAGGCTTTACTGAATGCCCGAAATTTCTCTGATGAATACTGAGGTCCCCCGTCACTGATCAGGGTATCGGGAATCCCATGTCTGGCAAAGTGGTGTTTCATTTTCCCAATTACTGCCTCGGAAGTTGTTGATGAAAGGTAGTCGACCTCAAAGAAGTAGCTGTAGTAGTCGACTGTTATAAGGTAGTCTCTGCCAGAGAATGTAAACAAATCTGAGCCTACCTTTTCCCATGGACGGCTTGGTACTGGATGCATGAATAGGGGCTCTGATGCCTGCTTGTCACTGAAAGCAGCACATGTACCACAGCTTTCTACGAACTGCCTGATTTCACTGGACATACCGGGCCAAAATATCAGTTCTCTGGCACGTCGAAGGCAGGAGTTAATACCCAAGTGGCCGGCATGTATTTTTTCCTTCATTTGCAGTCTCATGGCAGTTGGTATGATTATTCGTTCTCCACGTATGGCTAAGCCATCCTGGACAGTTATCTCATCTCTGTAACTGTAGTACTGGGCAAGGGATGGACTGAGTTCTCTTTTGTCAGTGGGCCATCCTTTAACTGTAACCTCCATTAACTTTTGGAGTATTTCATCCTTTTGGGTAGCCACTCGAATCTCATCCAAACGTGTGCTTTTGATTGGGAGTAGAGCAACATTATTAACTGTCCATTCCGCCTCACTCTCCTCCTCAGTTAATGGTGATCGTGAGAGAGTGTCGGATAGAACCATCTGGGACCCAGGTCTGTAGACAAGCTCAAAGTTGTACTCCTGGGCCTTAAGCAATAAGGACTGTAGTCTTCTTGGTGCCTTGTCTAGAGGTTTTTTCATGATGGACACCAATGGTTTGTGATCTGTAATTATCTGCACCTGTCGCCCATATGTATAGTGGTGAAACTTTTTCAGTCCATAGCACACTGCAAGCATCTCCTTCTCTATTTGAGCGTATCTGCGCTCAGTATCGGTGAGCGTTCTACTGGCAAATGCAATAGGTTTACCATTTTGTAGCATTGCTGATCCCAGGCCATGCTCACTTGCATCATTTTCTAGCACGAGTTCTTGTCCTGGATCATAGAATGCCAGTACCGGGGAGTTGTGAACCATAGTCTGAATTTCACTGAAAGCTTTTTGATGATGATTTGACCAGACCCACGGCACATCTTTTTTTGTGAGATCTTGTAGTGGCTTCATGGTTTCATGGAGATTGGGAAGGAATTTTGCCAAATAGTTTACCATTCCCAGGAACCTTCTGAGTTCTTTGATGGTGGATGGTGCCTGCATTGAAGTGATTGCCTTCACCTTCTCTGGGTCTGACTGCAATCCTTTGTTTGTGAGTCTGTGACCCATGAAAGTGACTTCCTCTAATCTTAATTCAAGCTTGTCCTTGTTTAGCTTGATACCCTTTTCTTGGCATCTCTTCAAGAACTGTGTCAAGCATTCATCATGGTCTTTGGTGTCTTTCCCATGAATTATTACATCATCAGCAATGCAAACCACTCCTTTCAGTCCACTGAGGGCTTCTGCTAATTTCCTTTGGAATATTTCAGAAGACACACTGAGACCAAATGGTAGACGTTTCCATCTGAATCTCCCATGTGTTGTTTGGAATGTGGTGAGCAAACTTGACTCATATTCTAGCTGAATGTGCCAGTAACCTGAAGATAGATCTGCTTTTGAGAACACACGTGACTGTCCAAGCTCATGCAAGGTTTCTTCCAGAATAGGTAATGTGTAGTGTTCTCTCAGGAGGGCGTTGTTCAGTTCTTTGGGATCAATACAGATTCTCAAGTCACCGTTTTTCTTATGTGTGAAGGCTAATGCACTCACCCATGGAGTAGGTTCCTCCACTGGAGCAATGACATCACTCTCCACTAGCCTATCCAGCTCTTTCTTTAATTTCTCTCGTGTGGCCAATGGAACTCTTTTGCTAGGCATAACTGTTGGTTGGACGGTGTCATCAGCTTTAAGTTTCACCAAGCCTGGTAGCTTACCAAGCTTTTTGTCGAAAACTTCTGGAAACTGTTCTGCCTCATTCACTCCCATGACTCTTTCCATGTTATCAGCATTTACTTTGATCAAGTTCATTTGCTGTGCTGCTCGAAGGCTAAGTAGGGGAGTGAAACTGTTATCAGTTACTACGAACTCAACTGAATACTTCTTCATGTTGGCAGGATTTTTAACAATTAACCTGCACTTGCCCCTAGTCTCAACCTGAGTGCCATTCCACATTTTGAGTGTCTTCATTGCTGGTGCAGTGACACTGTCGTGTACATATTTTTCAGGCAAAGTATTCACTGTTGCACCGGTATCAACCTGAAAAATCACCTCTTCATTATTGACCTCCATTCTGCATCTGAGATCTTTTTTCTCTGTGTGAATACTGTTTATCCACTCATAATCATCACTCTGATTGTCCTCAACTTGGTTGATTTGTTTTGCCTGCTTATTCTGAGTGTGGCTCTTGGGAGCACTTTTACACTGTGCAGCAAAATGGTTCTTTTTCCCACAATTTTTGCATGTTTTGCCCCATGCTGGACAATCTTCTTTTCTTTTCGGGTGAGAACGACCACAAAATTTGCAGTTGTGTATCATGGGAACACTCTTTTTGTCTCTTTGTTGCCCATTGCCTTTTTTCTGTTGCACCTTGTTTACACTTTCTGTGTCAATGCTTTTAAGCTGGTTTCTTGTTGCCTCATCTGTCTTGCAAATATCTACTGCATCTTGGAGTGTTAAGTTCCTTGTTTGCAATAACGTTTTCCTGGTTCCAGGGTCATTTATTCCCAAAACCAGTCTGTCCTTTATTAGCGACTCCTCTAGGTCACCAAAATTGCAAGTTTTGGCTAGGGTACGCAAATTTGCCACATACGCATCAACTGTCTCTCCAGCTTGCTGATCTCTTTTGTTAAACACATATCTCTCATATGTTTCTTTACTTTCGCCAATGAAATATGTGTCTAGTTTTGTCATGATCATTTTTATATCATTCTCATCTTCATCAGCAGCAAATGTCAGGCTATTGTAAATCTTTACACCCACAGGCCCAATGCAGTGTAAGAATACTGCCTTTTGATAGACTGCGTCATGACTGTGTAGTTGAGTGATAATGCAGTACCCTTCGAACATTTGTTTGAATAATTTCCACTCTTCTGCCGCACCTTCTTTTGCTTGAATAGGGGGAGGTGGGGCAATGTTTGTTAGCAGGCGTGGCTGTGGTGTCTGGGGTGCACTTACGTTCATATCGAAGATCTGGTTGGTTTGGCTGCTCTCATTGGCTTCGTCGTTAACACTCATTGTACTGTATTGTGTCTCGTTGAACTAGGCCCTATGTTGAAGCTACTTGGCGTACACGTGTTTGACAAACGGCGTTGCTTTTTGCTTCTAACTAAAATTGCAGCTCACAAGCACGGATTTAGGCTTTATATTATCATCGACGGTGGTTTTACACTTCGTTCACCGCTGCCACCATGTTTCGTGGTCCGAGAGATTAGGCAGAGACTCGGTTTTAACGTTACCTTGAGTTGCTATGTTGTGATCTTCTCGATTGGTCGAATTACAGACGAAGCGAGTCCTGAGGGTGCACAGAAGTTATAAGTATGCGTGAGCATGCAAATCACGTAACACGTGTTTCACATGCACATGTACCGATCATTTGTACCATATTGTAATCATACTATCACGTTCACGTGCATGTGCGTACCTACGCAGACTGTACATACGCAGAGCCATTTATATGGCTTTGTATATACGCCAGTCGGCTCAAGTTTTCTTTTTATGAATTGTGACTACAGATAGGCTTATTCGTACGAAAATTTTCATATGAATAGTCACAACGAATTATTTTACATGGTGGAAGCTATTTACCCGACAGTCGGAAAAATTACACAACTTTCATTATTTTCCCGACTGTGGCCAGAGAGATGACACTATCCTTTATTTGAAATTTGTAGTCTCTAGGCCAAAAAATAGGAGTAACTATAGGGCACCGTAGTGGCCTGTTTAAGCACATATGATGTTATACCCTCACATTAATGAGCAGTCTTTTGTTTTTTTTTTAAACTTTACAACCAATTTTCTCATCAACAACCCCATGTTATTGGAATGTGATTTCATGAGAGGCGTGGAAAGTTTAAAAACTTCATATTCCCCATGGGGAGGTCCTTTCCCTATAAACTTCTAGGTCAGCACAAAAGACTACAAAAACAAAGGCAGGAAGCCTTGGTAGATTTCACACTTATTATGTGGATGTGTTACAGTGAGAAGATGAACCCTATTGTTATTGGTGGAGGTCAAAGGTCATCTGGGGTCACCGGGGGTCAAGCACTGAAAATGTTGTGAACATACATCTCAAGTTAGAAAGCTTGGATATATTTTATACATAGTCTGTGGATACATTATGGTAAGACAAAGAACCCTTTCTTTTTTGGGGACATCAAAGGTCAACTGGGTTTACCGGGGTCAACACTTAAACCCTTGTTAACACGATATCTCAAGTTAGAAAGCTTGGATACTGTAGATTTGTCATACATCGTATGTGTATGCGTTGTGGTTAGAAGATGAACCCTATCATTTTTTGGTGGAGGTCAAAGGTCATCTGGGGTCATTGGGGGTCAGACACCAAAAGCCTTGTCTCCAGGTAGGAAGCTTGGATAGATTTCATATTGGGTAGGTCAAACCGCAAAATTTGCCAAGAATTCCCAAGATTAAGTAGGAGCACAGAACTGTATTCTATGTTAAGATAGCATTTGACCAGTGACTGAAAGATATGGAACATCATGACATAATTTGTAATAGAACATATATCATCGAAACCTCAATTCTTTTTGTGCATTCTGGTTCATCAGTGTGAGAAAGTGATATAACCCCTGTTTGCCTCAAGCTCCCTTTGTGTCGCAATGTAGTAACTTTATTTGCTGATGTCTCGTGCACTACATGTCCCATTTGAATGAAAGCTTCACCAAATTGCATAGATTTAATGCCTCTTTCACACATATGAAAATTAATTTTTTGCTTAAACCTTTCTTCAAACTATTAGAATGCAAACCTCTAATAATTTTAAAAACTTCAATCAGGTCTACCTGTGCCTTCTTGTTTCCAAAGACATAAGTACATTTGAGTCTCTCTGAATAATCCTTTTTAGAGAAGTTGGGAATCAGTTTTGTTATCCTCCTCTGTATGTCTTCAATTAAAGTCCCAGTACGACTTTGTATTTAGAAATACTTAAACCCTAAGATATCGTCATTGCACGAGAGCCAGATCTATGAAGTTGGTTACAGTTTAAGAGGTTCTAACATACCTAGAAGAACAGTCTCAGCTTCTTTCTGGAGTACTGTAATCTTTGTCCGAAATGCAGATGTTGAATTCGGATTGCCAACTGAAATTTGAGTTTTCTCCAGTAATGAGGCTATCAGTCAGCAGTATGAACCAATGAAAGTCTGTTTGTTTATGATTATTCATGAATAAACAACTATAGGTGCCTTGCCTACTGTACATGCTCAACTGTAGGGATGTACGCACGTCAACAGTGCAGAGGCAGAGCATTTGCTTGTATATTCGACAGATGGACAATCCTAAATCCTAAGCAAAATAACGTTGCCTGGCACAGGGAGACAAAATACAGGCAGGTTTTAACGAACATGCACATGCACAGTCCGGCCGCCAATGTCACGCAAGTTGACTGCTTGTGTGTTTCGGCCCTATAGCTATATTCTTCGTGCATCAAGCACATCGTAGCCTAGCATTCGTCGTTGATTAGTGCACAATGAAAATAAGGTAAGCGAGTGCGTATGCAGTAAATGTACATTGGCTGCATCGTGCTGGATAGTCGCCGACATGATGTGATCTCGAAACAGCTGAGTAATGAATCATAATGATCTAGACCTTTCCACTGTGAAGAACCTTGTGCATGCCGTTTAATACATTTACAGTCATGATTTGTTTAAAACAACCTTTCACTTTTGTAAATGTCTTTTTTCTCCAACAAATCATTTCTTTGGTTATGTTAGGGTTTATGTAACCTTAAGCACCACTCATTTCTCTTATCCAAATTTGTAAACAAAGTTGTACTGGGACTTTAAATTGATATCTTGTTGAAGATATGGCCTCCATATCTCGGAGCAGTACAGGTGAGGTCTCATCAGACTTTTATAAAGTCGACCAGACTTTTATAAAGTTGTAAAATGTTTGGCTTGCTTTTATCTTCATAACACCTTTTAATGAGCCCTGCAATCTGGTTTGCTGTTTCAATAGCTTTAGCTACATTACCACTGAAAGAAAGGTACTTTTCAATATATAATTACACCAAGGTCCTTTTCTTCTGATGCATCAGTGAGCTTTACATATAGCCGATAAAATAGTCATAATTTGGATTCCCTTTTCCAGTGTGCATTACTTTACATTTTGATGAATTAAATAACATTTTTTATGGAAGGGACTTCAAGCCTGAGCAGCATAGTCATGATGGGGCCTTGCCAACTGCCTATACAATTTCTTTACTAAAACTATCGAAATTCCTCTTAATCAATCCAAGCACCCTATTAGCCCTAGCAGCGGTAGCTACACACTGCCTAGATGGCTTTAAATCACCTGTAATAACAACACCCAGATCTTTCTCAAAAGTCATATGACTTAAAATACAACCATTCAATGTGTTAAAACCATAGCTGAAATTTTTAGGACCAAAATGAAGGAGGACTTTGCACTTATCTACATTAAAAGACATTTGCTAAGTATGAGACCATGAAAATAAACTGTCCAAGTCTTGTTTTTTGCAGTGCAATGAAGCATCATCTGACAAATTTCATGTGATAGTGGACAAAGTAAATTTATCTAAATCTTATCTCAACCTTATCACTAATCATCCTATAGTATCAGGAAGGAGCTTAGTATCATCAGCAAGCATACTTACTAGCTACAGTATACTATCGTATAGCACTAACTATAGTATTAAGTAGCCTAGTCCTCCCTATGCTCATCATAAGGGCCTGGGGGCCATATCTGGCCTGCACTGTATTCCAGCCAGGCCAGCTTAATTGGAAGGGAAAGAAAAATGAGCGGTGTGGAAAATAAATGCACCGGCAATGGTCGTGTGGTGTCTGGGAATACAAGAGAGTGCCTCAAAACACCATTCTTGCCCCCCCCCCCCCCCCGACATTTCCATTCTAAGTTGACTGAGAGACCTGTTTTTGCTGACAAGGTACAGTATTTCACAGATGCGGATAATGCCCAGTCATTTCTTCCTCTAGCAGTGGTCCATTTCTGTAAAATAGGTTTAAATATGAGGTTTTGAAAATGGATGTTACATTTGAGCCAGCCTTACATTAACTGTTCTTGTATCTGGTGCCAGTTCAATCCATGTTCAATCCATGTTATTGGTTTCGATGATAAGAGAAACCTATGCAGTCATGATGGCGTGTGTATGTATGTGTGTATGTGCGTGTGTGTGTGTGTGTGTGTGTGTGTGTGTGTGTTTGTGACACTTTGCTCGTTAACACGATATCTCAAGAAGGGAAACTCTGACAGTTTTCAAACTTGGTACATAGATGCCCCATATTGAGAGGAAGAACCCTATTGTTTTTGGTGGGGGTCAAAGGTCACCTGGGGTCACCGGGGGTCAAAATCTGAAAACTTTGTTAACACAATATCTCGAGGTAGGAAGCTTGGATGAATTTCATACGTTGTATGTAGATGCGTTATGGTAAGAGGAAGAACCCTATCATTTTTGGTGGAGGTGAAAGGTCGTCTGGGGTCACCGGGGGTCAGACCCTGAAAACTTCGTTAACACGATATCTCAAGAAGGGAAGCTCTGACAGTTCTCAAACTTGGTACACAGATGCCCCATATTGAGAGGAAGAACCCTATTGTTTTTGGTGGGGATCAAAGGTCACCTGGGGTCACCGGGGGTCAAAATCTGAAAACTTTGTTAACACAATATCTCGAGGTAGGAAGCTTGGATGAATTTCATACGTTGTATGTAGATGCGTTATGGTAAGAGGAAGAACCCTATCATTTTTGGTGGAGGTGAAAGGTCATCTGGGGTCACCGGGGGTCAGACCCTAAAAACTTCGTTAACACGATATCTCAAGAAGGGAAGCTCTGACAGTTCTCAAACTTGGTACATAGATGCCCCATATTGAGAGGAAGAACCCTATTGTTTTTGGTGGGGGTCAAAGGTCACCTGGGGTCACCAGGGGTCAAACTATGAAAACCTTGTTAACACAATATCTCAAGGTAGGAAGCTTGGATGAATTTCATATTTTGTATGTTGATGCGTTATGGTAAGAGGAAGAACCATTTGATTTTGGTGGAGGTGAAAGGTCATCTGGGGTCACCGGGGGTCAGACCCTGAAAACTTTGTTAACACGATATCTCAAGAAGGGAAACTCTGACAGTTCTCAAACTTGGTACATAGATGCCCCATATTGAGCAGAAGAACCCTATTGTTTTGGTGGAGGTCAACGGTCACCTGGGGTCACCGGGGGTCAAACTCTGAAAACCTTGTTAACACAATATCTCGAGGTAGGAAGCTTGGATGAATTTCGTACTTTGTATGTAGATGCGTTATGGTAAGAGAAAGAACCCTATCATTTTTGGTGGAGGTGAAAGGTCATCTGGGGTCACCAGGGGTCAGACCCTGAAAACCTTGTAAACACGATATCTCAAGAAGGGAAGCTCTGACAGTTCTCAAACTTAGTGCATAGATGCCCCATATTGAGAGGAAGAACCCTATTGTTTTTGGTGGGGGTCAAAGCTCACCTGGGGTCACCGGGGTCAACCTCTGAAAACCTTGTTAACACAATATCTCGAGGTAGGAAGCTTGGATGAATTTCATACTTTGTATGTAGATGCGTTATGGTAAGAGAAAGAACCCTATCATTTTTTGGTGGAGGTGAAAGGTCATCTGGGGTCACCGGGGGTCAGACCCTGAAAACCTTGTAAACACAATGCCTTGATGTAGAAAGCTTGGATAAATTTTATACTTTGTATGTAGATGCCTTATAGTAAGAGGAACAATCTTATAATTTTTGGTGGGGTTCAAAGGTCATCTGTGGTCACTGGGGGTCAAACCCTCAAAACCTTGTTAACACAATATCTCAATGTAGGAAGCTTGGATAAATTTGATACTTTGTATGTAGATGCATTATGGTGAGAGGAAGAATCTCATCATTTTTGGTGGAGGTCAAAGGTCATTTGGGGTCACTGGGGGTTAAGCTCTGAAAATCTTGTTAACACGGTATCTCCATGTACGAAGCTTGGATAGATTTCTTACATGGTAAATTGATGTGTTATAGTGAGAAGATGTAACCCACTGTTTTTGGTGGAGTTCAAAGGTCATCTTGGGTGGCTGAGGGTCAAACACTGAAAACCTTGTTAACACAATATCTCAAGGGAGAAAGCTTGGATAGATTTTATACGTAGTATGTGGATGCATTGTGGTGAGAATATGAATGCAATCATTTTTGGTGGAGGTCAAAGGTCATCTTGGGTCAACGTGGGCCAAACACTGAAAAGCTTGTTAACACGTATCTCCAGGTTGGAAGCTTGGATAGATTTCATACTTACAGTACTATGTGGATGTGTAATGTTGAAAAGATGGACCCTGTTGTTTTTGGTGGAGGTCAAAGGTCGTCTGGGGTCACCAGAGGTAAAAAAGCAAAATTTCCCAAGAATTCCCAAGAGTTTTATAGGTTCAGCAGAGGTCAAAGAGCAAAATTTTCCAAGATTTCCTAAGATCGTCATCTGGGGTCACCAGAGGTCAAACTGCAAATTTCCCAAGAATTCCCAAAATTAAATAGGAACACAAAACTGTATTTTTCCAACATGTTAAGATACTGTAGCATTTGACCATTGACTGAAAGATATGGGACATCATGGCATTATTTGGAATAGAACATATATCATCGAAACCTCAATGCATTTTTGCATTCTGGTTTTATAGGCAGAACCAGGTGCCATTTTTACTATTGACCAAGAGCCTTTGTAAAAGTAAAACCATTGAGAATGCAAA